>ML354755.1:0-50249 GCA_005239505.1 Nicotiana paniculata | reverse complement strand
TGCCAAACGGCTAAATTGGCAGGCCAACGACTATTTTTTAAACTTCCAACCGTTGGCCAATTTTAAAAAGAATTTTTTTTTTGAAAAATATCCGTTAGGCCCGGTTGAATCTGCCCAAGCCCGTCAGCAGGTCCCGGGCTAAACGGTCCCGGGCTCGCGGTCTCCTCATGCTGGACCGGCCCACAGTGGGCTCTTAGGACCGCTTGGGCCCGGACCATACGGGCCAACCCGTTTATCCCAAAGCCCACGTGGGCTCGCGGGCCTGGGCCAGTCCTGGATTGGGCCCGGACCACAATACATCCTTAAGTATGTAAATTTAAATACCATTTATTCTTGTGATCTCAAGCAATATAAACAAATTTTCCTTTTGACATGTCATGAAATTCTACAACTACCGAAATAATTAATATCATATTGCCTCTTCAAGATGTTAAAAGAGAATATTTAAAACACTCTAGATCAAGAGAGCTACAATATCAGTGCAATATCTTTCACTATGCAATATGCACATACAAAATTATAAATACAAATTCACATCAGCAAATAATGTACAACTATAAACACATCTATAATTGAAAGGACATTATATGTATCATTCTAATTTCAAAGTTTATCTGCTTATTATGTTGTCACGAGAATAAGCATGAAAGAATAAATATTGAAGAGGTATATATTAGTTCAATTATGCATACCTGACACTTCGATGTAATGTTACGCAAAACATATCAAGTGGAAAATATTACCGTATGTCTTTAAAGTTCATCAGAATTTCATAAGTGGTATTCTCCATAAGACCATTCTGATAACTTGAAGTGTAGGTCCCATTTTCCAAATTAGAACAATAACTTGGACAACATCAAATTTTGATTCTCCACAATTTAAAAAAATGTGAAAATATCCATAAGATTATTAGAAAAGTATTAGTTATGGAGAATAAGAATTAGCTTGAGGCGTGTCTAGGAAACTGTCCTTAAGGATATTTCACCCACACAGTGATAAATAAAATTAGGCGTATCCCCCAGGATTCAACAAGCTCTTCCACTTATTAAACTAGGAATATAACTAGCAGAAAATTATAAAGAAACTCCACCGTATAGGAAGAAGAAGAAAATTTAGAAGGCTGTGTTAGAAAGTGTGTCTTTAGCTCTCCAAAGACCATGTTCACATAGGTGTTGCTCCAATGGCTATGTAACGACCTGACCGGTCGTTTTGAGCTCTAGCACGTCATTCGGTGATTTGAGACCTTGAGTAGCTTCAATTCAGTTGTTATGACTTGTACGCGTGGTAGGAATTGAATTTCGAGAAGTTCTGAGTTGATTTGGAAAGAAAATTCTCATTTCGGAAGCTTTAAGTTGGAAGAATTGACTAAGGTTTGACTTTTAAAAAAAAAGACCTCGGAATCGGGTTTTGAAAGTTTCAATAGGTTCGTATGATGATTTTGGAATTGGGCGTATGTCCGGATCAGGTTTTCGGTGACTTGGGAGTATTTCGGTGCTCATTATGAAAAGTTAGCATTTTAGAAGAATTTCATAAGTTTGGGTTGAAGTGTATTTTAATATTATCGATGTTCGTTTGGAATACCGAGCCTGGGAATAGCTTCGTATTGTGATTCTAGTCCTAGGAGCTCGTCGGGATGTGGATTTAGAGGTTCGTAGGTCATTTCAAAGTCATTTGGCGAAAGTTGAAAAGTTGAAGGTTTTTTAGAAGTTTGACTGGGAGTGGACTTTTTGATATCAGGGTCGGATTCCGATTTCGGAAGTTAGAGTAGGTCTGTAATGTCGAATGTGACTTGTGTGTAAAATTTAAGGTCAATCGGACGTGATTTGATAGGTTCTGTCATCGAATGTAGAAGTTTGAAGTTCTAAAGTTCATTAAGCTTGAATTGGGGTACGATTCATGGTTTCAATGTTGTTTGGTGTGATTTGAGGCCTCGATCAGGTTTACGTTATGTATTCGGACAGGTTGGTGTGATTGGACGGGGTCCCGGGGGCCTCGGGTGTGATTCGGGGTTGTTTCAGACCAAGTTTGGCTGTTATGCTGTTACTGGTACAAGTGTTGTCCTTCGCGAACGCGAAGGAAGTCTCGTGTTCGCGAAGAAGGAGTTTTATACTGGGCCGTTGTGCTGTGTTCGCAATTTGGGAGCCGCATTCACGAGGACTGGGCAGTTGAGCTCTGCGTTCGCTATTGCCCTCTTGCGTTCGCGTAAGGTAAGTTAGGCTTGGGAGGCTCTTGGCCTACGCATTCGCGTGGGCGGTCCGCGTTCGCGATGGTCAGGCTTGGAAAGGAATCCCGTTCGCGTGCCTGACTTCGTGATCGCGAAGGAGGATTTGAAGCTGAAGCTGGTTGTGCTTCGCAAATGCGAGGGAAGTGCCGCGTTCACGAAAAAGAAGGCTGTTGTGCTGGCCAGAATGTTTTAAAAACGGGGTATGAGTTCATTTCACCCATTTTCCACACGGCTTGGGCGATTTTTGAGGGGCCTCAAGGGGAGATTTTCATTATTTATGTCAATGTAAGTGCTTCCCTCCTATTGCAAGTTAAATACTTGGATTATACATAGATTTTAACATGGAAATTCATGAAAAATTAGTGGAAATTTGAGGTTTTGGTAGAAAACCTAGAAATTGGTATTTTGGATGTTGACCACGAATTTGGGCATGTAATTGAGAATAAATTATATATTTGAGTTCGTGATGCTATGGGTAATGTTTATCTTCGAAATTTTTTGAAATCGGCGCACGTGGCCCCGAGGGTGATTTTATCGACTTTTCGAGTGGAGTTGGAAATTATTGTAAATTGGATTATAATGAGTATTAGAGTATATATTTATGGATTTGCACATTTATTGACTAGTTTTGGAGCTATGGGCATCAGTTTGAGGTTTTGGAAAGGCTTTGGAGCCGGTTATGAAATTTCGGAGCGAGGTAAATCTCTTTTCTAACCTTGTAAGAGGGAATTAACCCCATAAGTGAATCAAACCATTATGTGCTTCTATTTGTGGGGGTTGCATACGCACGAGGTGACGAGAATCCGTATGTAGCTACTAATTATGCTTGTGTCCGGGTAGTCTAGGACCCAAATCATGTTATATATGCGATGTTTGCACCCTACTTGTTAATTTGACTGTTTAAATCATATTGAAACTTGAAAAAAGAATTGTAATAGGTTAACCTTCATTTACTTGAGTTTTGGACGGGTTACTTGATTGTTAATGAGAATTGATATTTATTTGAATATTAACCTCTTAATAAATCTTAATCGACTATTATAAAGTATTTTCTCTTTTTGTGGAGCGGGACGAATGCCTCGGTAGCAGATAGATGCATCTATGGTTCAAGTCGTTCGTCCATAGGCAATGCACAGTTTAAATTTTTTATGTTGGATCGGGCCGTACGACCTCAACATGATTTGCGCATGATAATTCTTTGGAACTATAATAATTGATATTGCTTCATTGGCTTGAAATATAAATTGTTAAATGATGAAAATAAATTTGGGAATTTCCATTAGAAAAAGGATTGTTTATTATTTCCAGTTACTGAGCCTTCATCTATATTATGTAATCCATGCTTAATTATAATATCGAGATTTTATGGTTAGCCCATAGTAAGTATCGGAGTCGACCCCTCGTCACTACTTCTTCGAGGTTAGACAAGATACTTACTGGGTACACGTTGATTTACGTACTCATACTACACTTGCTACACATTTTGTGCAGGAACATACATGTCCAACGATCTTGTGGGTGCAGAGTCACGTCTATTGTGGGGACTTAGGTGAGCTGCATCCCATGTTACGAGTCTGCAACACACAAAGTCTCCATCAGTATCATTTACACTCTCCTGTCTAATTTGTATTCCAGACAGATGTTATATTCTTACCATATTTCCTAGTTGATGCTCATGCACTTGTGACACTGGGTTTTGGGGGTTTCTACAGGTTGATAACATTGTAGTTCGTGTAAATATGATAATTCATTCTTTAAATTCTAGTTTTATACTATATAATTAATGAAATTATGATTTTAAATTATTAAAATGAGTAAGTATGTTGATAGATCACCGTTGGCTTACCTGACGACGTCCATCACGACCTTTAGCAGATTTTGGGTCGTAACAACTTGGTATCAGAGCATTAGGTTCACTAGGGTCACGAGTCATGAGCAAGTCTAGCAGAGTCTTGCGGATCGGTACGAAGACATCTGTACTTATCTTCGAGAGGCTACAGGGATATTAGGAGCACTTCCCCTCTTGATTCCTCATTGTGCTATTTGATCCCTTCGAGGATTATGCATTTATTTCCTTCCTATTCATTCTTTTACGGTATTGAGCACTCGTGTAAATTGGGCATCGAGGAGTTGCAGTGGTACTATAGACGTGGAGCAGGATGTTTCTCCCTGCGTATTTAATCGGGCTATTTTTGTCGCCTTGCAGAAGGATATTTTGTCGTTTTAGCTCAATATCAGTATTGCTTATGGTTTTGAAGTTGCGCGCTGATTGTTATAATGATTCATGCGTTGCTATCATACAATGTTGGTGTAATGGTGGGGTATTTGTTTATGTTTCGAGGCATGACTTGAAAGGAGGGTTTCTCAGCACATGATTTGGAGGTTCAGCATTTATTTCCAGTAAAGGAAAAACAATCAGGATATGAATGTTCAAGTTTGTGTTGGTGGCGTAACGAGACTTGGTGTTTTTGAGCGTGGTGGGTTTTTCATGTACGATGTGGTGTCACTACCCTTGTTTGAATGTATTAAGTTCGCCGGTGTTATGGTTCTTCAATTCGCCTTTGGGCAGAGTATTATGAAAGGACGTTGGGGAAGCAGTCGTTAGAGAATAGTGGTGTGCAGCAGTTCAGAATCGAATCAGTGTTTCTAAGGTTGATGGTTCGAGAAGGATGATCTCTTAGGAGGTTTATAGCTGATAGTAATTCACTGGTTCCGGTGCTACGAGTATGGATTTGATTTGAGGGGACATTTGGGCAATGAAGAATGAGGAAAGGCATGGCAGGAGGTATCTCGCGGTGGTTGAATTACTAACAGGTCAAGTATGAAAAACCAGAGGTCGTGCAGTTACTTAAAGATGATGGTTTAGCCGAAGTGGGAGTGACAGAGTGGTGTATGGATTCTGTGGTAGGATAGCCACATGACTTGAGAAAAGTTTGGAGTGATTTGGAATTTATGGTGGACAGTGACAAGGTCTACGGACTTAATTGGGAAGGTTGTCTACTATACTGAGGAAGATTAGATACGATAGAAAGGAGTTTGCTTGATATGAAGGAGAATTCAACATGACTTCGGATTGGAATGTATTGTCGCACTTTTTGATGTCAATGGGGTAGTGAACAGACTTGTACAGCCGGTGAACGAGCACAGGCTCAAGAAGGTTTACTGATTTTGTAGAAATGGCACCAGTTCAGCGTCGTTGGAAGATGTCGGCATGAAATTTCCACAGGTGGGTTATCTCATGTGAGCAGGTTAGCAGTGTCACACCTCCTTTTTCCCGAGGGGATAAAGGGAGTTTTTTCAATTGAAGTGACATTATTCGATATGGGATTATTTATTTAATTTCAGAGTCATCACTTGGGATAATTTTTGGTGTCCCAAGTCACCGGTTTACTTTAAATCCCAAATATAGGAAACTGACTTTATTTATGGTCCGCCAATACAGAAGACGGGGTAAGAAATTCAGTTAACCCGGGAGAAGGTCTTAGGAATTCCCGGATTCCGTGGTTTTAGCAGAATCACTTTTAATCATACCTGGCTTAATTAAATTGTGTTAATTATGTATTTTAAAGTCTGTGTGCATTTTACCTTTTACCGCTTTTAATTATTCGATTACTCATTTCGTTCGGCGCGTCAAGAATCATGTCACGCGTACGTGTACACAATTAATAACACTTTATTATTATTAAAATTATTTGGCCAAGGTCGTGCAAATGCATACTTTGATTTATTTTGTGAAAATCATAATTATGTCACGTGAACGTGTACACAATCACAATAATAAATTAAGTGCGCGTCTAAAGCATTTCTACGGATGTTTAGACATTAAAATTTTCCTAAGTGTTTCAATATATTTGAGAAAAGCCTCATGACAAATAGAGTCAGTTGGATTTACAGATTTGAAGTGCATTGTCTTTGAAGTTGGAAATTGGTTCAATATATTTGAGAAGAGCACAGTTGTGTTGTGTTGTATCGGGTTGGTAGGTTCGGGTCCGGAGTAGTTTTGGAGTGAAATGAGACAGTTAGTCTCTTATTAGGAAGCTTAAGTTGGAAAAGTCAACAGGATGTTGACTTATGAGTAAACGAACTCGGATTTGGATTTTTATGATTCAGTTAGCTCAGTTGGGTGATTATGGACTTAGGAGTGCATCCGGAATGTAATTTGGAGGTCCGTGGTAGAATTAGGCTTGAATTGGCGATTTTGGTCAGCAGAGGAAACTTAAGTATCAGGTAGTGATTTTAGCCCATTCTTCACCATTTTTAGCCGGTTTTGAGCCTTGGGTAGTGATTTTCAAGGGAGAATCAAGAGACATCAGTGGGGTAAGTTGCTTGGGCTCTATTACGTGTGTTTATGATGATTTTTCCACTGTTTAATCATGAAATTAGTAGGAATTTGGGGTGAAATTGAAGGGGTTAGGGCTTGAGTTTTGGAGAGTTTGAGGTGAGGACTTGAGGGACCAAACGGAGTCAGATTTTGATGAATTTGATATGGTTAGACTCGGGAGTGAACGACCTTTCTATTTTTGCAATTTTTGTCGGGTTTCAAGACGTGGGCCCGGGGGCCGGGTTTTAGTCAATTTCGGGTTTCTGGCCTATTCTTGTAGTTTTTCTTATGGAATTCGTTTCTTTAGCTTATGTTGATAGTATTGTTCTGGTTGTGATTAGATTCGGAGCTATTGGAGATCGAGGCGAGGGGCGAGGGAATCTTGGAGTGGGATTCTACTGTTAAGGTAATTAATAGTTTTAACTCTGACTTTGGGGGTATAAACCTGGAGAATTGATATCATGTGAATGGTTGGAGGTGATACCCACGCTAGGTGACGGGCGTGTGGGTGTACGCCGCGAGGGATTGAGACTTGGTCTGTGAAACCCCGTAAATTCAGATTAGTTATGGATATGTTAAATGGGTATTAATTTGATATATTAGACATATGAAGTCCTATCGGGATGAGTATGAGTGAAAATAGCTGTTTCAAAATCAAGATGGAAAGTGAGGTGCATAAGATTCGACAAAATCGACTAAGTTTACAGAAGGTCCGCCTTCCATAAGGGTTTGGTGAAACTGTTTAAGGAATTTGGGAAAACACAAAACATGAAAGTTGTAGTCCTTTGAAATATATTTCCAACTATATATTTTGGAGCCCAAACGAATCTCTGTGCAAAATTTTATTCATTTTTAAAGCCCTATTTCGTCCCCCACAACCCCAAAATATAAAACTTGCTCTAGAGAGGGGAGCTCTCAAAAACCTAACTCCTTAAAGGTCCCTCCACCATCCAAGGTAAGTTGTAATGGTCATTCTAAGTTTCTTTCAATTACCCAACGCCTTATTAACATGGTTAAACCCTCCATCTCATTAGATATTCGATTTGGGACATCACTGTTGAGAGAAGGAACCCTAGAACTCGAATTCAAGGGGATTGAACTTCAAAAAGGTAATCTCTTCACCCTCTAATTGATTCTAACATTGGATAATGATTATGGACTCTATTTCATGAGTTATGTGTTGATGTGTTTGATAGAAAAACATGAACGATTATAGGTTTGGGTTGTTGATTGTTGATTATTGGTTAAGGGTGTTGCTTACCTTATGGGTGATAAAGAATGATGTTGATTATAACCATTTGAGACTTTAGAATTTATCTAGGAGCAAGAGAATGAGTTATTGGGTGTAGAAACACCATTGGCTATGAAGCTTTATGCCACCAAGTGTTTGATAAAATTCCTAAGTGACCAAAACATGACTATTTTTGCTAATTTGGAATCACTTTGACTTGTATTGATATAGATTAAAGTTGAAAGGGTTGGCGAATGTTGTATTATGATTACGAGAAGGAAATTAAGGTATGTGAGGCTAACTCTCTATGTTTGGGAATGTTAATGATCCTCCATACCCTATGTTTCTTTTACCACGTTACCAACTGCCTTAGAAATATAGTTAAGCCTAGTTTCTTGAATAGTTGCAGAACTTATATTCTCTAGCTTCGTAACTCGTTCATGACTTTCATTCTGAACGTTGTGAAATCAGTGCGTAATCAATATAGACTTGGGTTTGATGCCCATGAGTCTCAATCTAGATTACTTAACACGTCATAAATAGTTGAAGTTTCAATTTTCATAATCAGTTCATGAATACATGTCTCAGTCTAGCTCTATTCAACATTCAAGTATCATTTAACTCAATATGGTTCAGTATTTCAGCATCATGTATTTCAGTATGATTCTCAGTTCTTGAATGTTGAACAACTGTATTTGGGCCTGAGGCCGTAGTTTATATGCTTTATGCATGGTTGGGCATGAGGCCGTAGTTTATGCTTTATGCATTTTTGGGCCTGAGGTCGTAGTTATGTATACGTATACTTGGTCCTGAGGCTGTAGCTTGTGTACATATATATTGGGCCCGAGGCCGTAGCTTATTCAGATAAACATGTTATTCATCATTCCGAAGAGGGAGTATTCATATCCTTACTTCCTTTTAGTTAAGTTATCCGTTATCATTTCAGTATTCAGTTATCAGTTATCAACTATCAATTATCATTCTAGTTTCAGTTTTAATAGTTATCATTTCAGTTATCAATTATCAATTCTTAGTCATCAGCTTAGTTTCAGCATTTATAATTCTTTCTTTCAGTTGCTTTACATACCAGTGCAATTTAAATGTACCGACGTCCCATTTTTCCCGAGGCCTGCATCTCACGATGCATGTAATGATTTACAGGTTGACGATTCAGAGTGCTAGGATTCTCGTACCAGCTATTTGGTGATCCCCAGTTCTTTCGGGGCATTATCATTACCTTACAGTCTTCAGTATTTTTAGACAGTCAGTGTATTAAGTACTTCATTAGAGGCTTCATATACTAGAGTAACAGTTTGACAGAGTCACATGCATTTAAGGTTAAGCAATGTTGCTACATAAATATTTCAGACTTATATTAGTGTTTCCGCATTTGATTTACATCATTTAGACTTTCAGTATATCAGCATGTGTTAGTTTATCTACTGCATTCAGTATGTTATGATATCACATGTTGATTCAGCCAGCCAGTTAGTTCACTCGGTCACATGTAGTCAGGCATCGAGTGCCGTGTTACGTCCAGGCCCAGGTTCGGGGCATGACAAAGTTTGCCCGTATCTCACGATGTAGGTAATGATTTACATGTACACGATTCAGAGCGCTAGGATTCTCGTACCAGCTATTTGGTGATCCCCAGTTCTTTCAGGGCATTATCATTACCTTACAGTCTTTAATATTTTTAGACAGTCAGTGTATTTAGTACTTCATTAGAGGCTTCATAGACTAGAGTAACAGTTAGACAGAGTCATATGCATTTAAGGTTAAGAAATATTGCTACATATATGTTTCAGACTTATATTAGTGTTTTTGCATTTGATTTACATCGTTTAGACTTTCAGTATATCAGCATGTGTTAGTTTATCTTCTTCATTCAGTATGTTATGATATCACATGTTCATTTAGCCAGCCAGTTGGTTTGCTCAATCACATGTAGTCAGGCACTGAGTGTCGTGTTACGTCCAGGCCCAGGTTCGGGGCGTGAAAAATCTTGGTAGCAGAGCCCTAGGTTCAAGAGTCTTAGTGAGTCTATAAAGCCGTGTCCAATGGAGTTTCCTTTATATGTGTGTGCCGGCCACTCATATAAATTGTTAACTACTAAGACATCCAGGATTGTCTCACTTCTTTCTACTCTAGATCGTGCCATGAATCTTAGAGCAACAATTAACCTTTTATTCCTATCAAATTCCATACGTATCTAATGCCCAAGCGACGGGCAAGAAAACCCAAGCTTCTAGAGATGATGATTTCCCATTGGGGTATATTTATGGAGTATAGGTTGGCAACGAATGAGACATAGATGATGTTAAAAGTGGGATGCAATGGGTAGTAGTAAAAATTAGAGAATAACCTTATCAGAAAGTACAAAAGTAGTTATCATGTTCTATGATTTTCACTTTACCTCAATTACCAGCTATACAATCTTTCAATTAGCAAGTTTATGGTTTTCAGTAAGCCAATTATTTGTTATTCAGTTACCAGATCTCCAAATTTTAGTGTATCAAAATTTTTGGAGACTTATGAGTATACAATGATGCATATGGATGCTCAAAGAAAATGTAAGTAAAAATGACTATAGCAAAATCTTTGCATGTTTTAGGGATTAAGACCCAAGACTCACCGGATGGTGCATGAAGTGATTTGTCAGATGTGTATGGCAGTGTATCCGTATGTCAGACCCCACAGTGTATCGGGTTAAGAATTAAACCGCAATGGGCATAGAATTGATCACTATAGTTTTGGACAGAAAAGAGCCTAAGGAAAATATAGCTAAGAATAATATGATATACGAAATGGGAATCAAGAGCAGGCAACATTGAATTTTAGGGAATGATTTTAAGTTGTTTATACAAATCAGAACTAGAAGTACCACGTTAGTAGTTACTATAAGAAGTAGCTATTATAGTGAGATAAAATATATGACATTTCCCCTTCAAATGATGTGACTGTGTGTTTAGGCCGGAGGTTTATAGTCTGAAGTGATTTTGAAGTGTATAGAAAGTTTGGGGTTAGATATTCCAATTTCGTTTAAGACATATGAACTTTCTCTAAGTGTGATCCATGTACATAGTTCAAAAAAAAGGAGAGATAAGTATGCGACGTAGAACATGGTCGGATGGTGAGAGAAGTTAGACATAGCCTTATGCTTCACTTTAGTTATTCAAAGCAGAACATGAACACATGAAGTTATCAGGTAGTTAGTAAAAGAATAGTTAATATGTTTGAGTAGATACAATGAATTAGCACTTTCACTAGAGCTAGTAGAGTTAATGATAATGAGTGGGTAACAATTTGAAATACCGAACACATATTAGAACCTGAAACGTTTAAGTTAAACCCAAAGTACAGTGGCAGTGGACAAAAAATAATAATCAGCTAGCAGTGGGAGAGCAAGCTATAGAAGAATAGCCTTTAGGAATTACCGAAAGGTGGTTTCTCCAAGACTGACAGTGTAAGTAGATTTAAATTATTAAGATTATGTATGATAATTTAGTTTTTCCTAACTATGAAGTAAGTTGGAAGAGTAGTTGCCAATGACGTAGAGTGCAAAGAATTGCACAAAATAAGGAAAGTTATTTGGATCCCAACAAAAAGAGAAGGATCCGCAAGTATAAGACCCTTAGTCTAAGAGGTGATGTGAAAACCATCAGTAAGTCCAAATGAAACTCGAATAGTTAGCATTGGATATGAAAAAGAAAATCAGTTTGGTAATGAGGGAAAGTTGTATAATTACCATAGGGATTATGTCTAGCATGTGTAAGAAACACAAAGTGAGTAGAATGATCACCGAGCTTAGTTATTGATGAAAAAGTGATCAAACAAAAGCTATAAAATCATGCCTATTTATGTGTTATGAGGGTACTGCCATTTCACGAGACTCTAAAATTTAGAGTACATGTCAAAGACTTAGTTCACAATAGTACTATAAGTGTTTTCAAGAAGTGCTTAAGAAGATAATCAAGTGTGGAAGTATAACTCATGATTGAGGTAGATAAGAGAACTTCGGTGAAAGAAGTTCACCAGCCAAGATAGGAGTTCGACTTCGGACTCCGAAGATGACGGAGTTGTTGTCGAGAACAGGACGTGTTCCCCCTTAGTATCCAAAGAGAAGGAGAAATAATTTGATGATCCCTGTGTGTTGCAGAGGAGATTCACCAGTATAAGACGATGGCTTTTGATTAAGGGGGAGATGATGGTACTTTGAGATACCAAAACAAATTGTGTGTTCTAGACATAGATGGACTTAAAGAGGGAAGATCATGTTAGAAGCCCATAATTCTAGGTATTCTTTCCATCCAGGTTCCCCAATTGCATCATGACCAAGGAGATTTATTAGTTGAACTGACATGAAAAAGAACGTCGCAGACTTTGTGGCCATTTGTCCGAATTGTCAGCAAGTGAAAGTCGAGCAGCAGAAAGCCTAGTGTTTTATCACAGAATACACATATTTTGAGCGAAGTTGCCCCTAGAATTAGTGGTGGTACATCCAGTAGTTCACGTGTCATGTTATAACATTCAAGTTTCCAGTACTCAGATACTCATGTCAGTTCAATACCCAGATACTCATGTCATTCCCATACTTAGATATTCATGCCAGCTCAGTACTCTGATATTGATTTTAGTTCAATACTCAAATATTCGTGCCAGTTTAATAATCATATATCTATCTTAGTTTAGTATTCATGTATCCATGGCAAACCAATATTCAGTCAGCAGTATTTATTCAATTCAGTATCTCAAGAGTTCAGTAATCATGTATTCATTCAGTTCAGTATGCCAGTATTAATGCAAGTTCATGTTTCCACCAAACCCGTTTAAGGTCCGGAGTTAGCAGAAGTTATAGTCAGGACAATCATTCGAGGACGAATGATCCCAAGGGGGAGATAATGTAACACCCCGTAAATTCGGATTAGGTATGGATATGTTAAATGGGTATTAATTTGATATATTAGACATATGAATTCCTATCGGGATGAGTATGAGTGAAAATAGCTGTTTCAAAATCAAGATGGAAAGTGAGGTGCATAAGATTCGACAAAATCGACTAAGTTTACATAAGGTCCGCCTTCCATAAGGGTTTGGTGAAACTGTGTAAGGAATTTGGGAAAACACAAAACATGAAAGTTGTAGTCCTTTGAAATATATTTCCAACTATATATTTTGGCGCCCAAACGAATCTCTGTGCAAAAATGTTATGCATGTTTTTTAGAACAGTGTACAATCACCACACCCTGGACCGCGACCGCGGTTATGCGTAGTGTTCCTACCATTTACTGCGATCGGGACCGTGGTCAGGCCTACAGGTGCGCGGGGGGGGGGGGGGGGCATTTTTAAAGCCCTATTTCGTCCCCCATAGCCGCAAAACATAAAACTTTCTCTAGAAAGGGAAGCTCTCAAAAACCTAACTCCTTAAAGGTCCCTCCACCATACAAGGTAAGTTCTAATGGTGATTTTTAAGTTTATTTCAATTACCCAACGCCTTATTAACATGGTTAAACCATCCATATCATTAGATTTTTGATATGGGACATCATTGTTGAGAGAAGGAACCCTAGAACGCGAATTCAAGGGGATTGAACTTCAAAAAGGTAATGTCTTCACCCTCTAATTGATTCTAACATTGGATAATGATTATAGACTCTAGTTCATGAATTATGTGTTGATGGGTTTGATAAAAAAACACGAACATTTATAGGTTTGGGTTGTTGATTGTTGATATTGGTTAAGGGTGTTGCTTATCTTATGGATGATGAAGAATGATATTGATTATAACCATATGAGACTTTAGAATTTATCTAGGAGCAAGAGAATGGGTTATTGGGAGTAGAAACACCATTAATAAGGGCTATGAAGCTTTATTCCACCAAGTGTTTGATAAAATGCCTAAGTGACTAAAACATGACTATTGTTGCTAATTTGGAATCACTTTGACTTGTATTGATATAGATTAAAGTTGAAAGGGTTGGAGAATGTTGTATTATGATTAAGAGCAGGAACTTAAGGTATGTGAGGCTAACTCTCTATGTTTGGGAATGTTAATGGTCCTCCCGACACTATGTTTCTTTTACCACATTACCAATTGCCTCAGAAATATAGTTAAGCCTAGTTCCTTGAATAGTTGCAGAACTTATATTCTCTATCTTCGTAACTCGTTCATGACTTTCATTCTGAACGTTGTGAAATCAGTGAATATTTAATATAGACTTGGGTTTGATGCCCATGAGTCTCAGTCTAGATTACTCAGCATGTCATAAACTGTTGAAGTTTCAATTTTCATAATCAATTCATGAATACATGTCTCAGTCAGCTCTATTCAGCATTTATGAATGTAACTCAATATGGTTCAGTATTTCAGCATCATGTATTTCAGTACGATTCTCAGTTCCTGAATGTTGAACACTTGCATTTGGGTCTGAGGCCGTAGTTTATATGCTTTATTCTTGTTTGGGCCTGAGGCCGTAGTTCATGCTTTATGCATTTTTGGGCTTGAGGCCGTAGTTTTGTATACGTATACTTGGGCCTGAGGCTGTAGCTTGTGCACATATATATTGGGCCTGAGGCCGTAACTTATTCAGATAAACAGGTTGTTCATCATTCTGAAGAGGAAGTATTCATATCCTTACTTCCTTTCAGTTCAGTTATCAGTTATCATTTCAGTATTCAGTTATCAGTTATCAACTATGAGTTATCATTCTAGTTTCAGTTTTAATAGTTATCATTTCAGTTATCAATTATCAATTCTCAGTCATCAGCATTTATAATTCTTTCTTTCAGTTGCTTTACATACCAGTGCAATTCAAATTTACTGATGTCCCTTTTTTCCTTGGGTCTGCATCTCACGATGCAGGTAATGATTTACAGGTTGACGATTCATGGCGCTAGGATTCTCGTACCAGCTATTTGGTGATCCCGAGTGCTTTTGGGGCATTATCATTACCTTACAGTCTTCAGTTTTTTTAGATAGTCAGTGTATTCAGTACTTCGTTAGAGGCTTCATAGACTAGAGTAACAGTTTGACGGAGTCATAGGCATTTAAGATTAAGAAATATTTCTATATATATGTTTCAGACTTATGTTAGTGTTTCCGCATTTGATTTACATCGTTTAGACTTTCAGTATATCATCACGTGTTAGTTTATCTTCTGCATTTAGTATATTATGATATCACATGTTGATTCAGCCAGCCCGTTGGTACGATCGGTCACATGTAGTCAGGCACCGAGTGTTGTGTTACGTCCAGGCCCTGGTTTGGGGCAAGACATGTTCCGTTATGTGAGACTCTGAGGCCTAATATCCATTATTTGTGTTTATGTGGTTACATATCTATTAAACTTGACTGCCTTCATGTTAGGGATCATGCTTAGCCTTCATTCATGTTCACATTAGTTGTACTCAGTCATAGAAATTCGTGTACATGTTTACCTTAGTCTCTATTATCTTGTTGATACACTGCCTTCATGTTAGAGATCATGCTTAGTCTTCATTCATGCTCACATTAGTTGTACTCAGTAATAGAAATTCGTGTACATGTTTACCTCAGTCTCTATTATCTTGCTAATACACTGTAATACTTGATTTGTACTGCTTTTCCTTATTTGTTGAAAACTGTAAGGCTAGAGAGGTACATGACTGAGTGAGGCCGAGGGTCTGTGGTGAGACATTTTACTATAGCACGTGAGTTGTCCGTGCGGATCCAGAGATGATATGATAGCACGTGGAGTTGGCCGTACAACACGTGAGTGGTCCGTGCAGATTAGCGCTTGGGTTGTAGGAGCCCCTCCAGAGTCTGAACACCCCCAATGAACGAAGGTAGCTATTGAGTGTATGCATTGAGGGATGAGGGATTGAGTGACATTGTTGTGAGTTGTCATCTATTTTTGTTGTTACTGCATTTATCTGCTAATTGCCTTGTAGTATTTGCTGATTCATGAAACTTACCTTTTACTCATGTTATTCTTAACTGTGAAAAGTAATAATTGATTTGTTCTGCTTAGCTCGTCAGTACTACTTAGTTCCGTAGTTATTTCTGTTACTTGCTGAGTTGGTTGTACCCATACTACACCCTGCCCTTTATGTACATATCCAGGTGAGTTTGAGCGGGGCTATTGTTGAGTCCAGGCCGACTTATCTTCGGAGACTGCAAGGTAGCTGCCATTATCCACAGGACCTTGTTACTCCTTCTATCTTCTATTTCTTTTTTGGGTTGTATTAACCGTTAGATAGTTGATGTATTAGCTTATGGATTAAGACGCTCATGACTTGGTGAAACCACGATGTTTGGGTCGTTTTCCGAATTTTTATTTTTCAAATTCGAAATTATGTTTGACTTTTATGGAAACTTCTAATATGGAGTATTTTTACTTAACTCTCATAATTCAATTGGTAGTATTTTGGGAAATATGCTTGCCTTGTATCACGATAGGCACCATCACAACATGGTTTAGATTTGGGTCGTGACACCTAAAGATTCTGATACTTATTAAGCAATTCTACAGAATTTTCACACACTAACACGAATAAATCACTCACCAACTAATTCACATAATTAATCCATCTTACTTTACAATGCTGAAATGATTTACAATAGACATCACTTCTGCACTCTAAACTTCCATTTCTAAAATTGAATCACGTTACAACAAATAATAATTCCTCAATTTTTTACTCTAATTTGATTTCATCACTTAACCTTCAGATTAATAAAGATATTTCGAACCTAGATTTTCATACATGGTCTAAAACTTTAGAATCTCTAATAAAATGAAAGTACTGATCCTCTAATTGCTAACATAAATTATCTTAGATCAAAACACATATCAACTTGGATACAACTGAAGGTAAATCTCCATGACAAACTTAAACACAAATATATCTATGTGCATGCTATATTCGAACCAGTTTGTCCAAAATAAATTACATCACAGGAGATATTGAAGCTGGATTCATGAGAGAGTGGGGGATTAAATAGGCCTTAAAGTATTACAAACCACTTAACAGGGAAACTCATAAACCAAAACTCAACTTCACCACAACAACCATACCATCATGAAAAAGTCAATTTTCATTTCATAAGTTCATAAGAGGTAGACAAAATACCTGGAAACGATGAATACAAAGGAAATATTAGAGATCAATAAAGCTGAAACTCCAGAGAGAAAAGTCAGCTACAAAGCAGTCAGCAAACAACAACCAAAAATGCCAAAAAGCATAACAACTTCAAATATGCACCCAGAAAATTCTAAAAGGGATTCGAAATGCTGGAGAACAAACCCCCTCTTTTAAAGTTTTCTTGAGAACTTTTCTTCAGATTCTTAAACTTTTGCAATTATTCTTCTATTGAAGAATAAGAATGAATATGAGAGGGACTTTCTGAAAAATTGCAGTGAATTAGTGTGTGTCTATTTTAGAAATCAGAGTGTATCTATATAGGAAAGAAAAGGATTCTGAAATGGGTCTGTCAGCCGTTTTCTTAAAATTAAGGGATTTGGCATCTTTTGTAACATAAAAAGGACAACTGTCTATGCAGATTTTCCCCATATGTTTTAGCCCCTCTATCTTTGGAATTTACCCTTTTTACCCCAAATCTGATCTAATTTCAATTATGTTATTGCATTTTAGTCCTTTATAGAAGCTTCCTAAACAAATATCCCAAACTCCTGATTTTCTGATTTCCAAATTCTTTTCGACCCCTTAAGTTCTATTTGTTACCCTTTCAACCCCCTTAGTTCCTATTGACATTCAAGCATCAAAATTGACCAATTAAGAACAATATCAAAGAACAGACAAAAACAGAAAAAACTAACTAATTAAACCTAGCTAGATCACTAATTTATAAAAATATAATTTATGAAATAAACCTAATTAACTATTTCTAACACTTAAAAAATTAATTTAGCTTAAAAGAAAAGTGAAAGGAAATTACTTATTTAAAACTAAAAACTACAAATGTAAAAGTGGAAATTACATATGATTTTAAAATGTTAAAAATGCATGAAAAATGCAACTAAATGCAAATAATTAATTAACAAAAATTCCTACAAATTCTATGAGAATTAAAAACAATTAAGAAAAAATCTATTTGTGAATTTTGTAGGAGTATTTTAGTTGGGAAAAAATTACGTGCTCACAGTTGCCCCTCTTTGCTCGGAAACATGAAGAGTTTTAGAGC
This sequence comes from Nicotiana paniculata, assembly GCA_005239505.1. Taxonomy (NCBI): domain Eukaryota; kingdom Viridiplantae; phylum Streptophyta; class Magnoliopsida; order Solanales; family Solanaceae; genus Nicotiana; species Nicotiana paniculata. Next base: position 32,290 of record ML354755.1, on the reverse strand, counting down.
AAAGATAAAGTGAGCAATTACAAGTGATTTTTTCCCGTTTGGATACTCCATGGGAAGCATTTTGAAAAGTTTGACCGAACCTTGCTTCGGAGGTTGCTACATATTCTTGGCTATAAAGGAATCAGGTCAGTGTAGTTCTGAAAGTTTTGGTAGTTGGGACTACTAAGAAGCTTTGGTTTCACTGTTATTACTGTTGTTTACTGCTTGCTGAGCTCCTTATTACACCAAAGTCAAAATGAAAAAGGCTAACTAAACCTATCATCTACGAGTTACAAGATTCCTATCTTTAAGTCTTCTGAAGCTTGATCTTGAGTCTTGGCTGGTTCTTCATGCAGACTCTGATTTGAATCTTGATGCTTGTTAACTGCAGGTGCTGGTTCATTCTTCTTCAGCTTTTCGGATCAAGGCGGGACATGCAAATCTTGTGACTTCAATCATGTCTTAAGTAGTCCATATCTTTTCTCCGGTTCTGCACTCTGAGTTCACTTCTTTTTCTTTTTATTTTTATTTTTATTTTATTTTATTTTGGAGAGACTTCTTTTGGTCATCGCGAACCCTGTGCCTCAAGGTATAACCTGCTCAGGCACCAAAAACAAACAAACAAACGAACGAAAGTTTTCGGCCCCAGTTTTCACTAGGAAAATTTAGTGAGTTATTTGTAATAAAACTCTATATTACTTCATTAGTGAAAGCAATAAAAGGCCGGAAATGGTGTCCCCTAGGAACAGAGATTAAGGAGGAGAGACCTTATATCTACAAAATAAAAAAGAATTCAACTAGGGAGTGCAGATCCTATGTTGGACAAAGCGATTAGGGAGTGGAGACCCTATGTCTAAAACAAAATAAACTAGGGAGTGGAGACCCTATGTTGGAAAAGTGACTAGGGAGTGGAGACCCCATGTCTAAACTAAAAATCAACTAGGGAGTGGAGACCCTATATTGGGAAAGCGACTAGAAAGTGGAGACCCTATGTCTAAAATAAAAATAAACTAGGGAGTGGAGACCTTATGTTGAAAAATGCGACTAGGGATTTGAGACCCTATGTCTAAAACAAAATCAACTAGGGAGTAGAGACCCTATGTTGGGAAAGCGACTAGTGAGTGGAGACCCTATGTTTAAAATAAAAACGCAGCTAGGGAATTGAGACCCTATGTCTAAAAATCAATCAACTAGGGAGTGGAGACCCTATGTTAGAAAAGAAACTAGGAAGTGGAGACCCCATGTCTAAAATAAAAATGCAACTAGGGAATGAAGACCCTATGTATAAGAATCAATCAACTAGGGAGTGGAGTCCCTATGTTGGAAAAGCGACTAGGGAGTGGAGACCCCATGTCTAAAAGAAAAATCAACTAGGGAGTGGATATCCTATGTTGTGAAAGAGACTAGGGAGTGGATACCATATGTCTAAAATAAAAATCAACTAGGGAGTGGAGACCCTATGTTGGAAAATGGGACTAGGGAGTGGATACCCTATGTCTAAACCAAAATCAATTAGGGAGTAAGGACCCTATGTTGGGAAAGTGACTAGGAAGTGGAGACCCTATGTCTAAAATAAAAACACAACTAGGGAATGTAGACCCTATGTCTAAAAATCAATCAACTAGGGAGTGGAGATCCTATGTTGGAAAAGCGACTAAGAAGTAGAGACCCTATGTCTAAAATAAAAACGCAGCTAGGGAATGGAGACCCAATGTATAATAATCAATCAACTAAGGAGTTGAGACCCTATGTTGGAAAAGCGACTAGGGAGTGGAGACTCTATGTATAAAATAAAATCAACTAGGGAGTGGAGACCCTATGTTGGAAAATATACTAGGGAGTGGAGACCCTATGTCTAAAAATCCTCAACTAGAAAGTGAAGACCCTATGTTGAAAAAGTGACTAGGGGTTGGAGACCCTATGTCTAAAAACATCAACTAGGGAGTGGAGCCCTATGTCTAAGAATCATCAATTAGGGAGCGAATACCTTATGCCGGAAAACAGACTTGGGAGTGGAGACCCTATGTCTAAAATATCATAAACTAGGGAGTGGAGACTTTATGTTGGAAAATCATCAACTAGGGAGTGGAGACCTTATGTTGGAAAAGAGACTAGGGAGTGGAGACCCGATATCTAAAATATCATCAACTAGGGAGTGGAGACCCTATGTTAGAAAATCATCAATTAGGGATTGGAGACCCTATGTTGGAAAAGAGACTAGGGAGTGGAGACCCTATGTCTAAAATAAAATCAACTAGGGAGTGGAGACCCTATGTTGGAAAAGAGACTAGGGAGTGGAGACCCTATGTCTAAAATAAAATCAACTAGGGAGTGAATACCCTATATTGGAAAATCATTAAATAGGAAGGACCTATGTTGGAAAAGAGACTAAGGAGTGTCATAAACTAGGGAGTGTAGAACTTGTGTTGGAAAATCATCAACTAGGGAGTGGAGACCTATGTTGAAAAAGAGACTAGGGAGTGGGGACCCTATGTTGGAAAATCATCAACTAGGGATTGGAGACCCTATGTTGGAAAATAATCACCTAGGGAGTGGAGACCCTATGTTGGAAAATCATCAACTAGGGAGTGGAGAACCTATGTTGGAAAAGAAACTAGGGAGTTGAGACCCTATGTCTTAAATATCATCAACTAGGGAGTGGAGACCCTATGTTGGAAACTCATCAACTAGGGAGTGGAGACCATATAATGGAAAAGAGACTAGAGAGTGGAGACCCTATGTCTAAAATAAAATCAACTAGGGAGTTGAGACCCTATGTTGGAAAAGCGACTAGGGAGTGGAGACCCTATGTCTAAAACAAAATCAACTAGGGAGTGGAGACCCTATGTTGGAAAAATGCAGCTAGGGATTGGAGACCCTATACTACCATGATTTTGAACTTTTTCTTCTTTGTATTTTTTTTTTGTTTTGTTTTATTTTTATATTTTTCGTCATCATTTTTTTCTTTTTTATTTCAGAGAATGATTAAATGCCGGAAAGGATTTTGGAGGAGACTTCCCTTTTGGGTTGTTGCTGCAAATCTTCTAGCCCTTGCGCACTTTCTTTTTGGTTGCACCTGCTTCTTGCAAGGTTTCTTTTGGATTGCACCTGTTTCCTGTTTTTCAAACAAAGAAAAATTTGTCAGTTTGAAACAATAATTGGTTTTGTGGCCTTGATTGTTTCAGTCACTTAATCTCGGCCCGGCTTCTTTGACGATAATTTTAACTTGCAACTGGTTGTTCCTTGAAGATATATTTCAACTCTGGCCCCAGAGAACCTTTGTCTTTTCCAGATTTCACCATGACGGTTTTTCGCGTGGGACTAAACCTTTTTTTGATTTTTTTTGAAGATAGGCCTTTCACTTCTGACTTTTTTTTCAATTTGTAACTTCGGAGCATTGGGGAACTTTTGGCTCCTCAAACTTTGCCAAGACGGTTAGCCACATTGGACTCAAAATTTTTCGACTTTATTTTGCCTTTGTGGGCATTTGACTTTGATTTTCTTATTTCAAGAGTCTTTGACTTTGAAGCATCGGCTACTATGGCCAGTCGGGGTCAACTTGATGCCCCGGCCGAGGTTGGCCGCCTTTTTTGCATATTAGCTCGTATCAAGCGTGAACCCTGTAAATCAGTCTTACCATACTTTCTTTGAATTAGTTTCAGAACAAAGTTAGACCGAAAGGGATTAAAAAATACAAACAATGAATGGATAATGAATTTAGACAAGAGGTATCCCTTTCGGGGAAAGAAAAGAAGGACTTATTTGGAGTACACACGGATTTAAATGAACATGACATTCCTTTTGGACGACTGGATGCCTGATCATTGTAAATCGTCCGACTCTCAGAAATTCATCACAACTTTAGCCTCGAAAAACCAAGAAACGTTGCCCAGGACTGTGTCAATATCAGTGACTGAGGATCCTCTTTTCGATCAGTGGTGCCCTTTTGCGGGTTTTCACCAGCTGACCTCTCTCATTTCTCTTCTCACCATCGTCTTATAGTGCTCTTTGCGAGTTTTCACTAATAAGACTCTCATTTTCAGTTTCTCTGCTTACCGTCGCCTCACGGTGCCCGTGAGGGTTTTCACCAATAAGACTCTCTCATTTTATTTCTCTCATTTTGATTGCATCGTATCCAGTAGCTGTATTCTACGATCCTTGAACATTCTTACCGATTGATCGAAGGACTTGAAAGGATTTGGGTAAAAAGAATTTGGACTGAATTACAACTTTGGAACCTTCCAGGAGAGACCATCGCCGAACCATTATAACACCTGCCCGAGTTTCAACTTTTGGGGGAATGTGAGTTTTTATTTTGGTGTGACTGAACCCCAGAGAGAAGCTGCCTACGTATCCTTTCTAAATCAAGTCGAGCGTAGTTCAGGGAACTTTGTTTCTTTTTTTTTTCTTTTGCTTTTTCTTCTGTTTTGTTTTGTTTTGTTTTCTTTTCCTTTTCTTAATAACACTTTTCGGTTTCAAAGAGGGTAATCAAAGAAGAGTAACCGGCTTAATGGGTTTACAAAAGGGTTAATGGTGTTTGGGTAGAGGGAATGAAAGCCTTCGTCATCCCAACCGGAGAACATCAATACTAGATGGAGGGTCAAATATAGTACCTTTTGAATGCACCTGTGTTGACAGTTGTTTCAGGGACATTTCCTTCGATGTTTCCAAGGTACAACACTCTCTTTTGGCAGTATATCTCGTTATAACGTATGGACCATTCCAATCCGGAGCCAATTTTCTTTAGCTGATATGATTCTTTATTTTATTTCCTTAAACCTATCTTTATTGCATTCTAATTCTTGATTTATTATTTCGAAGTCTGACATCGTTTTAGGATCTGGGCATGAAGTCTGCAAGAACGTCATGTTATTGAAATATGCATTTAATAGAACTAAAAAGAGAATAAGAAAAGTGACAAAGAAAAGAGACATTCCTGGAAAATGAAATATTAATTTCATTTGATTTTTTTTTAAAGATTTTTTTTAAAGATAAAAGGGTTTACATCGAAAATTAAGACAATAAAGTAAAACATCCGTATCACACCCAGAGATAATCCGGACACAGAAAGGATAGCAAGATTGGCTACCGAGACTCCCGTCTGCTAGGGAACTTTCAGGTTTGGCAACCATTTTTTGGCTTTTCTTCTGCCTCGGCAATGGCTGCAATGGCCTTCAATGCCGGATCAAATTCCTCATCTTTACAAATCATTCCGACTATTGGCCCAATGTTGTGAGCAGGCAACAGATTGTTCAATACATGAGGAGCCTCTTCATCTCGAAGAACGATTCTTTCAGCTGAAATCAAGTCTTCAACTGCCCTTTTGAGAGTCCAACAGTCCTCCGTAATGTGTCCTACTGCTCCAGAATGGTATTCACATATAGCATCAGCTCGGTGCGAGGGGGACTCAAGGTTCGGCCGGTTCGGGGCAATTGGCTGCAACAGATCTAGCCTGATTAGAATTTGGAACAAGCTTGAATATGATACCAATAGGGGTGAACTGATTCTTTTTGAAAGGTTCTCTTGGGCAAGGATTGTATTGGGGAGCGTTTTTTTGGGGATTATACGGAGCTTTGTAAATATGGGCATTTCTAGGAGGTAGAGCCCGGTTTTGTGTATAAGGTTGAGTCCGCATGTAAGATTGCGCGTTCATCACCGCATAGGGAGGCGGTGCCACGTCATAAGAAGCATATTGAAAGGGATAATATTGTTGTTGGACCTTAGGAAGAATATATGATTGGTTGAATGCCCCGCGGGCTCCCTTTTAACTCGAAACCATCATGGCTCTCTCTTCTCTCCTGTTTCTGTTCATCAAACCATCTGAACCATTCTGATTGGCTTCTGATGCAACCTTAAAATCAGCTTGACACAAGATTCGACCCATTTTTAACCATTTTCCACCATCTCCCAAATTTTGATAGCCTCAGCGAACAGTCTACCAATAGAAGACATCATGTTCTGGAAGTAGTCCGTTTCTTGGGCCTATTGGAAGACCGTAACTATTTCAGCTTCATCCATTAGAGTCTTTACCCTGGTGGCTTGCTCGCTCCATTTGGCAGCATATTCACGGAAGCTTTCTGTTGTTTCCTTTTTCAAATTAGATAAAGAGTTTCTGTCGAGAGCGATGTCCATATTATATTGGAACTAGCGAACAAACCTCGTACTAAATCATCCTATACATACCAATGGGTAATTTCTTGATCCATATACCATTCAGAAGCGATTCCGGTGTGGATTTCTCCAAAATAGACCATTAGAAGCTCCTCTTTTCCGCCAGCGCCTCTCAGCTGGTTACAATATTGTTTCAGGTGAGCGAACGGATCTCCGTGCCCGTCGTACTTCTCAAATTTTGGCATCTTGAAGCCAGTTGGCAAGTGGACATGGGAAACATACACAGGTCGAAGTATGAAACACTCTTTTGGCCTCACAGACCCTGCATGTTTCTCAGGCTTTGTTCTAGACTCTTCATTTTTCGAGCCATTTCCTCTTGCTTAGGATTCTTGATAACCTTTTCTTGCAAAATCGTGAAGTCACACTGCGGATGTTGAGTAAATGAGCATGGGGTCACATATGTTATTTCTGGTTGAAACTGTGGACCTTGAAAGGTGAACATTGGAGGCTCAACATACGGCCGTGGTATAGTTGGTTGTGTTGTGGTGCAGACTGGTGCCGCAACGAACATTGTTGGCTGTGCCCTTGAATCCGGCACCTGGGGGTGAACCACAGAGGGCATTCCGGGACATTAGACGGCATTAGAGGGTGCCCGCATGGGATGAGCGGGTTGGGCACAAGGTGTTGGTAAGACCACCTGACCTGGGGATCAACTCAGGGAACCCAGGGATCGCACTTAGCGGCTCCCTACCATTAGAGCAGGAGTCCCACATTTCCAACATGCGGAGATGCAACATTCTATTTTCTTAGGCACTTGCTGATTCTAGCTGCGGAATAGCTGATGTCGGGCTATCCTCAAGACCTATGATTGGTAGATTGCTTGCAGAGACCATTTATACCTTTGGATCTTGTGAAAGATGGGAATCCAGACTACCAACAAAACCAACCACCTGAACGGAACCTCGCTAATTTCCACATCCAACAACCTTGTTAGTTTTGAGATATTTAACAGATAGGAAATCACACGTTAGGATGCAATGTACCTAACAGTTAAACGCTTCTACCATGTGTTTGTATGGTTGTGTGTTTCATTTCGGCCTTAAAATGTCCCATTCCAGTCTATACCTCTATCATTTCAATTTCTGGCTCTCTTTCTTTTTCCTTTTTTTTTTGAATTTTTTCACTGTTGCCTTTTTTTTTTGGTTGTTTTTTGCTCTTTGTTTTTTCTATTGTTTTTGTCACTCTTTTCTTTCTTTTTCACTCAACTTTTCTCTCTTTTTTTTTTTCCGATTTATTTTTTCACTCAATTTGTTTATGTCTATAATTGAATCCTGTGAGGATTGCCTACGTATCATGACACCACATGAATCAAATCTTGCGTAGTTTGGGAAGATTGGAAATGGAGTAAATAAACTAATTCTTTTTTTTTACCTTTTCTTTAAACACCCAGACCATGAAAGAGTTTAGAAAAAGAAAATAATTTTTTGCATTTCGTTTTCATTTTTTTTTCCGGAATTTTTGAAGGAAAGACTTTCAAAGAGGAAATATTTTTTTTTTTGGATTTTTGTTTTTATTTATTTATTTTTTGAATTTTCCAAAATAAAGACTTCTAAAGAAGAAATAATTTTTTTTTTGAATTTTTGATTTTTATTTTTGAATTTTGGGAAAAGACTTCTTAAAAAAAAGGTAGAAAATATTTTTTTGGATTTTTGATTTTTTTTTGAATTTATGGAAAAAAGACTTCTAAAATGGTAGAAAATATTTTTTTATTTGATTTTTTTTCTTTTTTCGAATAAAAGACTTATAAAAAGAAAATATTTTTGGGTTTAATTTTTTTTCTTATTGTTTTCATTCGTTTGGGACTTTCTAAGAAAAGACTCCTAAAGGAGGAATCAAAGGAAAAAATATATATATATATATATATATATTTGGATTTGTTTTAAAAATTGGGGTCGGAACCGATGAGGTCTGCCTATATATCTCACATCCGGTGAGAATCAGACCCGCGTAGTTCGGCCAGTTTTGACATAACCGGGAAAACATGATATTCACTTATTTTGAAATTCATTTTCTCTCTTCTTTTTTCAAATATTTTGGCAGAGTTTCGAGGCATTTCCAAATACCGGGGTTTTCAGAACCGGGTGATTTTTCTATCCTACCTCACTCTTGGTTTTTTTATTGATTTTCTTTCCTTAGTCGGTTAACAAACAAGCCGAAACAAACAAATGCGCATATATCACGTAAGATGCATCAGGATGGTCTTTTATTGCAGGTACGTCTATCCTAGACGGACCCAACCTCTATGTTGGGTCCCCAAAGTCAAACGCACATGATGCAAAGAAACGTTCCTACTAGTGATCCGCATGAGGCTATATTATTCTAGGTTTAAACCTGGGGGTGTGTTCTAGACATGGCTTACCCAAGCGGACAGCTCGAGCCGAGGTGGGGAAATATACCAGGAGCACGAAAGTCTACCCGGCCTAGTTGTTGATCCATCCTCCTTCTATTTGGTATGACCTCTAACAGAAAAGTGGGCCACGAGTATGTGTGCACCATATTTTTAGAAGACTCAAAAGGGAGGTTGTCATGATCCCAAAACCAATCCGGTCGTGATGACGCCTATCGTGGAACTAGACAAGCCCACACTCTTAACTAATTCGATTTCTATCATGATAATATTTAAATATTAACCTTTTTCATCAGAGAAACCGAAATAAAGGATAAAATCAAACCCAAAATACTGAAAAAATAAATCTCAACATCTGGTGTCACTAAGTCATGAGCCATACTACAACTGTGCCAAAATACATCAAGACAATGTTTGTCTGGGAAATAACTATCAAAAATACACAAAGGAGGATAGGGAAGGAGAAAGGCGGGTATGCGATCGCAAAGCAACTACCTCTCACTCTCGGAAGGTGAACTGTAGCAAATGATCAACTGGAACTATCGTGACCTGGGATACCTGAATCTGCACACTAGGTGCAGGGGTAACGTGAGTACACCAACTCAGTAAGTAACATGCCCAAACTGTGGGCTGAGAGGTAGTGACGGACTAAATTAAATAAACATGATTCAATTAGCCGAACACATGCAATTAACTAATTAATCATGCAATTAACTTAAATAATCTTATTTTTAAATGAGTTAAATAATTAACACCTAACTAATGATTCGAACAAAACAGAAAAAGAAACAAGGAAAAGGGAAAAGAAAAGTATACTGATTTGGACGAAAGTGAGTCGACGATTTGAGGCAAACAATGAACAATGATAGCGATGAAACTTGTCCGGTCAGTGGTGACTTGGCCAGAATCCGACGAGTTTAGAAATGAACCAAACTAACATGAATCGATTGCTCATGTCATGAGCAATCGACTCATGTAATTTTGAGCCAAAACACGCTTGATGCTAGGATAAGGTTTAAGAGGGTGTGGTATCAATTTTGGGTGGTTTTGGGGTGTCGCCGCCGGCCGGTGAGAGTGAGGGGTTTGGTGGCGGCTAGATTTGAACTTAGAGAGGAGATGAAGGGAATGAGGGTGGTCTCTAGGGTTTAGGGGGGGGGGGGTGTTTGGACAGTTAAATGGGAAATGGAGGGGAGTTCGGAGCTATTATATCCAAAAAGATCGAACAACTGGGATTGGAATTAAACAAAACGACGTCGTTTTGTTAATAAAGGGGACTGGACCGGATTTTTGGGTAGTGGGGATTGAACTGGGGTGGCTTTTGGTTTTAAAACAATTGGGCTGGCCCAAACCACCCCCCTTTTCCTTTTCTTTGTTTCCCTTCTTCTTCTATCTTTTCTCTTATTTTAAATCCTAAATTAATTAATCAAAAACCTAGAGGTCCTAAATCAAAATCTAATTTGTGAAATAAACCTAATTAACTATTTCTAACACTTGAACAACTAATTTAGCTTAAAACGAAAGGAAATTACTACTTTACAACTAAAAACTACAAATGTAAAAGTCACCAATATTTTTGTGATTTTCGTTTAATAATGTAATTAACTCATGTAATTAAATCTTAAATGCAATTAAGACCTAAAAATGCTATATAATGAAGATTTGGATATTTTTTGGTATTTTTCTATGATTTAAAAATGTTATAAACGCATGAAAAATGCAACTAAATGCAAACAATTAATTAACAAAAATTTCTACCAATTATACGAGAATTAAAAACAATTAAGAAAAAATCTATTGGTGAATTTTGTAGGAGTATTTTAGTTGGGCAAAATTACGTGCTCACAAGCGGTTGTGTGGTCTTGATGAAGCTTCTACGAAGGATTCTACTGGTTAGCCGGTAAAGGTCGAATATGTGAATGTGGGTAATGAATAAGAATATTTATGAAATTTTTAACAGAAAGATTTCGAGAGGCTTGGCTATTTGATCATGCGAGTTCATAGTGATTGGGAATGAGTTATCAAGACCCAATTGTTCCTCTGTTGGATATCATGATGGCACCTAGTCTTAGGGACTAGGTAAGCCTAACATTTACTGAATATCAACAATAGTAAAGAATGTCTAACAGTATCGATATAGAAATCTTTATAGAATTTATAATTTTCCAAATCCGGTAGTACAAGTCATAAGAACTACAGAGGTTACTACAACTTCTAAATACAACTGTTTGGAAATGACTAAAAATAGTTTGAATACAAAATAAGAAGGTGACTCCGAAGCTTGCGAGCGCAGCAACAGGGTTACCTTGAGTCTCTTTGGCAAGAATCCGTACAACTACTAACGATCAATACCTGGATCTGTACAAAAATGTACAGAAGTATAGTATGAGCACACCACAACGGTGCCCAGTAAGTATCAAGACTAACCTTGGTGAAGTAATGACGAGGACTAGTCAAGATACCCACTGGTATAATAAACTGAACAAGCATAAGTATAGGAATAACAGAACATGATATCTATCTAAAGACTACATATGGCTAACAATATGGAAACTGCAATAAGGAAGGAAAAACAACAAGTAACAGTGGGACACCATAATAAGGACACAGAAGAGTGAACGGAACACAACCCAAATCCGAAATGACAAATACTGTAAAGACAAGTAGTAACTCAGCAACTGTGATAGTTTTCACGTTAGGTCTTAGCCAACAACTCCAATAAATTAGTCAAAACGTTCAAGTATAAATATTTCACCCATAAGATTTGGAATAGAATCTTTAGAATATAACCCTTCCCAATAAGGATTTCTTTTGAAATATACTTCCTTCAAATAAATATCCTTCAAACATAGTTTTTTCAAGATAAATACTTTCCGAATATAAACCTTTCAAATAAATATCCTTCGAATATAAGTCACCCTATGACACCTCATCTCATAATCATACAATACGGGCCCCAATACGTGAACCCTAACAACTTGTCATCTTATGCCCTCATCACACCTCATAACTGCACTGACGACTCACGTGCCAAATAGAGCCATTCTCAAATGGAAGGCAAGTAAACAAGGGTGTGTGTCTATACTCGGCAATATCAAGAAACGTCTAATCCGATAAGGGGTGCTTCGCTATGTGTATGCCTGTGCAAGTGTCCTAATACAATTTGTACCAGCTAATAAGTATAAGGAAAAGAACAGACAACACGTAGAATGTTTAAAAGAATGTAAGCATAAAAGATTAGCATCTCAGAACACAGATATAACAACAAGGTATCTCCCAAGATATATCGTTCCGTAGTCCTAAAGTAAATATAGAATACATGGGGGTCTCCCGGAATACCGTTCCGTAGTCCCAACGTAAATATGTAGGGGATGTCCCGGAATACCGTTATGTAGTCCTAAAGTAAATATGGATTGCAACCAACAGAGATAACAGTTAGAACATGGAAGAAACCTCGTGTATCACCACAACAAGCACAACCATGACAATGGCAATAATATAAAGTACGGCAAGTAAATCAACTCAAGAGCTTCAAATCACAAAGAAACAGTAGAACCAGTTCACATGGAATAACCACAGTAAAGACTGCTAGGCGTAAAGAGGACATTTCATTAAGGGAAAATCGATATGTAGCAACGATCCCACAATATACAGTTCATCAGTAAGAAAGCTAACACGAGTGAAATAGTTCCAATTAAAGACAATTCAAATAATATATGGGATGTCTAAACTTCTTTTAAGGTTGAGCAATTTTGAGGATGTTCGACAATTCAATTATAGGATGAGCTAATAATAATTTCAATTAAAGATAAGGAGTTATGAAAAGATAGCATGGCGATGGAAGAGGTAAAATCTTCAATTAAGTCAAATACACAATAAGAGTGAATCTTAAAGCAATTGACTCTAATTAAAGCATGTAGAAGTGAAACTAGAAAATTTAACTCAAACATGTCAAGAACAACTTCATACATAGTGAATATAGGGACTGAAGAACCTTAAAAGGCCAACTTTCCACAAATAAGTCCGAGCACGCACTCGTCGCCTCGCGTACATGGACTACAATCAACATAGGAGACTCAAATCCTACGGGGTAGTTCCCCCACACAAGGTTAGGCAAGATACTTATGTCAAAGAAGACAACACAGTACTCTAAAATGAACTGCTCGGGTAAAAAGACCTCTGGACGGCTCAAATCTAACCAAAATAACTTCAAAGCACAAATAAAACTCATAAGAAACTATTCTGGATCATAAAGTCTCAATCTTTAACAAAATCCAAAAATTAGTCCAAAATTTGACCCTTGGGCCCGCACCTCGGAACCCGACACATTTTACAAAATCCAAATACCCATTCCAATATGAGTGCAACCATACAAAAAATATCAAATTACGATACCATTTCGTCCCTCAAATCATGATTTTTTATTTTAGAAGTTTTCTTCAAAAACCAACATTTTCCTCAACCCAAAACACAAATTTAATGATAGAAATGAATATAAAATCATGGAATACATTAAATACTAGGTGAAGAACACTTACCCAATCGATTTGCTTGAAAACCCCAAAAAGTCGCTCCCAAAACTGAAGTCTAAAACTCAAAATATGGAGAAAATGGCAAGCCCTCGGATATAACTCTCTACCCAGACGTGACCACACCTGCGATAAAATTAGCCGCTTCTGCACAACCACAGGTGCGCATGACCAACCGCCCATGCGCCCCCTCTCGCTTCTGCGCCTAAGAATTCGCTTCTGCAGGGGCCGCATTTGTGTACCAATTCTCCGCATCTGCGGAGACTGCCTAAACCAGCTCCTCTCGCACCTGCGTCTCCCATTTCGCACCTGGGACCATCGCACCTGCGCCCAAGGTCCATAGGTGCGATTACACCAGAACTCAAACCTCCTCAAAATCATAGGAACCATCCGAAACTCGCCTGAAACACACCCGGGCCCTCAGGACCCCGTCCAAGCATACCAACATGTTCCATACCCTAACACAAACCAGCTCGAGGTCTCAAATCACATAAAAAATAATGAAACTACGAATCGCACCATGAATCGAGCTTATGAACTTTCAAATATTCCAACTTCTAAGACTCGTGCCGAAACCTATCAATCCAACCCGGAGTGACGCCAAATTTTGCAGACAAGTCCTAAATGATATCACGGAGTTGTTCCAACTCTCAGAATTGCATTCCAACCTAGATATCACTAAAGTCAATTGTGGGTCAAACTTCTCTATTTTCCAAACTTCAATTTTTCCAACTTTCACCGATTTGCCTCAAATTACTCTACAGACCTCCAAATCCAAATCCAGATGCGCGAATATCTACAACACCATACGAAGCTGCTGACATCATCCAAAACTCATTCCGGAGCCGTTTACACAAAAGTCACATTTCGGCCAAATTCTCACTGCTTAAGCTTCCAAAACTAGATTCCTTATTCCAATTCGACTTCGAATCATCCGGTAACTGAATTCAACCGTGCACATAAGTCGATACACATAATATGAAGCTGGTCAATACCTTATGCCACTGAACGGAGCTTAAATTCGTAAAACGATCGGTCGGGTCGTTACAGGAGGAATCATGGTGGATTCAGGGTTATGAAATTGTGGCTTCAAGCTAAGTGGGGGAGCCCCACCGTCTTCGATTGGATTATGTGGTCATCTTCTTATGCGGTTTCTGGTCAATAGTGTATTGGTGGGTCATTATGACTAAGGAAAGAAAAACATCAGTGGTAATTCGAGAAAATGATTTGAGGGATGCGTGTTATATTTAGGCCTTATTGATTCATGTTCAGGTTTTGGGAAGACTCAGAGTTTATGCTTTTCGTGGATGTGATGTACAAGGAAAGAAAATCAGCCAGTTGCTCCTTTAAGAGGGTGTTCATGTGCTAACAGGGCCTTGGAGTTTGATCATACTTGGGAACAAGTCAGAGTGGGGGACTCTCAACAACGGTCCCAGTGGATTCAAAAAATTAATGTGTAGTGCCTAAGGATTTCGAGTCCGTAGTATGGTTAAGTATCGAGCTTTTGCAGCGGATCATGAAAAGGAGCTTGGAGTGTTCGATTTTATCTTCGATCTGCGGTAGCATTGGAGGAATGGGAGAAAATAACTTCGAATTCATAGAGGAATTATCAAAATGGATGTACCAGTTGAAGATACGAATGTGGGCACAGGAGGGTATGAGATGGGTCATGGGTTTTGAGATAATGTGGTCCCGTGAAATGGGGTCACTCAAGATGAGTGCGGATTGAGTTCGTTATATTTTGAATGGAGTTATTGTTATTTTTGAGGAAATTCCAAAGTAAATTAGAAGAAGTGGGTTCGGTTTGCAATGGTTGGATCGGCATGGTGGTGGCATTGATCAGTTTCTTCAGCGTGTTAAGTTTTACATGTGATTATGGCGGTACATGCGTGGATTAACGACCGCTGTAATTGATTTTATTTGGAGGTATTAAAGTATTATGGCCTGTTATGTGTAGGTGGATCCTGGAACAGTCATGGTGGTTTAGACTACAACTTGAGGTTTGTATTTTCTGCGGTTATAGGAATTTGGTCGCGTGTTTCAATGGTTTTTCCAGAAATGAGCTAAGTGAAAGGCTTCTATATGATAGAGTGTTTATGCTATTAGCGGTTTAAGAGTTATGATGAAATTCTTTTGCTCTCACGTATTGGTGGGATAGGTGTAGTGAGCGGAAGGAGAAATGGAAGCTGAGGATCAAGATTCCGGTTCGGTGTTGACAAGAATGTCACGAGCTCGGATGAGCATGAAAGAATTTAGATATTTAGAGTAAGCTGGTATTGTCTTTAGCGTCACCGGAGATCGGTGTCCTGTAGAAGAGGCTTTGTGTATTGACTTGCCGATTTTTTATTCACGTTACAGAATTAGAACGATTGGTGGTATAGGTGTGCGGACCTTTCTACCTGAGTGGAACGGTCGTAGGAGCGTGCCCCACGAGGAGATTTGTAAAAGTGTGACATATTAGTCACTTGATTGTTAAAGATTGAAACCAAATATGGAGGTCATGGTAATATCATAAGTGCGAGAGTTTATGCCTGAGAGGCATTTTATTCCTTGGGTTGTGGACCATGTGGGTTTGTTCCGGATTTGATGGCTATTCTTATGTGTCATGAATAGGTCATTGTGGGTCCTTGAGAGGTTATTTTCCCAAGCATGGTATGATCAGAATCGGTTTGAGGTCCGTTGATGGGTCAAAATGTGGATGTGTACTCTACACCAGCCTGGATATGTTCATTCAGCATAGCATTCCTTATGGAGGAGTATTCGGGCATTGGATGTTATTTTCGTCGTCATCTATCTCATGTAATACCCTATTGTGCCATGTGGGTTATGAGATGACTTGATTATTTGCACATGTGTTGAGGTCCCACGTAGCGATGGTGTTATGTGAGCAGGATGGCTCTCGAGATGCAGACCATATATCTCACCTTAGATGTTCTTGAGATTTGTAGCGTACGGCGCTACCCGTCTCCCCAGGATTTGTATTATGCACTTGGCGTGCTTATGGTTGATATTCAGGCATTTCGTGAGTAAAAGTGTTACGACTCGATGTGTGTTTTCTTTAGATTATTATGTGTGGATCACGTGTGACACTGCCACATATATGTTGTTTAGATTGGATGGCAAGCCGCCACGGGTATCATGGTTGGATCGGGTTGCACGCCGCAACGGTATCATGTGGGGATCGAGTTGTATGCCGCAACAGCGTGATGTTGAGAACAGTTCCCCATATCCATTCTTGTGTGTCTTGTTTCTCATGTTCTGAGGAAGGTTCATAATATCTTTTCGGTTGTTTAATTAGTTACGTGGATTGAGTAGTTCTTTCCAAAGTTCATTTTCCTTATGTATCACATTTAAGTCTGTAGCTTGTTGGCACATATGAGACTTTTGGTAGTGTTTGTGGTGGCTTATTGCCAGAACGACTTGTACGGGGTGAGACTAGATTTTTGGACCTGGGATAAGTGCGATCGAATTTATATGAGTCATATTAAAGATAAAATATCGTTGTTTGGTTCATAATGAGGTAATGGTTCTTTTCAGGAGGAGAGTCTCAATGATTTGTTGGCTCGGCAGTTGGTTATAAATTTCTACACATCTTTTCCATCGTGGAGTATTTCAAGAGTTAGAACATGACTTATATGTGTCATGAGGTGTGATGTGGGCATCAGATTCGTGGAATTGCAGCCATTTTTATCAGAGAATGTTATTATGGTCGTGTGAATTATACAGTGCACCGTGTGATTCTAGAACATATATACAATCATGTTTTGGTACAATTAGTAGTGACTGATACGGTATTCGTATGTTGAGAGGAGGTCCGAGGGAGAATTCCGGATGTTGGAATTTGGCTCCAAGGCTTATTTGAATAAATAAAAGGGAGGATCTTCGGACTGGATTAAGATAATGTGATGAAATGGGTTGTGGTAGCACTGGTAGGTGCACCGGGTGTTGAACAATGATTTCGGCAAATTCTGGAGCAGTTCTTAGCACGTTCAAGGACGAACGTATGTTTAAGTGGGGGAGACCCGACCGGTCGTTTTTAGCTCAAGTGCGTCATTCGACGGTTTGGGGCCTTGAGTAGCTTCACTTTAGGTGTTATGACTTGTACGCGTGGTCGAAATTTGATTTCGGAAGTTCGGAGTTGATTTGGGAAGATTTAAGTTGGAAGAATAGACTAAGGTTTGACTTTTGAGTAAACGACCTCGGAATTAGGATTTAAAAGTTCCAATAGGTTCGTATGATGATTTCGGACTTGAGCGTATGTCCAAATCGGGTTTTGGGTGACCTGGGAGCATTTCAGTGCTCATTATGGAAAGTTAGCATTGTGGAAGAATTTCATAAGTTTGGGATGAAGTTTATATTAAATATTATCGATGTCTGTTTGGAATACCGATCCTGGGAATAGTTCAATATGGTGATTCTGGTCTTAGAAGTGCGTCCGAATGTGGATTTGGAGGCCAGTAGGTCATTTTAGAGTCATTTGGCGAAAGTTGAAAAAGTTGAAGCTTTTTGGGAAGTTTGACCCGGAGTGGACTTTTTGATATCAGGGTCAGATTTCATTTCCGGAATTTGGTGTAGGTTTGTAATGTCAAATGTGACTTGTGTGCAAAATTTGAGGTCAATCGGACGTGATTTGATAGGTTCTGACATCGAATGTAGAAGTTTGAAGTTCTAAAGTTTATTAAGCTTGAATTGGGGTACGATTCATGGTTTCGATGTTGTTTGGTGTGATTTGAGGCCTCAAGAAGGTTTGTGTTATGTATTGGGACAGATTGGTGTGATTGGACGGCGTCCCGGGGGCCTCGGGTATGATTCGGGGTGGTTTCGGACCAAGTTTGGTTGTTATGCTTCTGCTGTTGCTGGTGCTGGTGTTGTCCTTAGCGAACGCGAAGGGAGTCCCGCACTCATGAAGGAGTTTTGGACAGGGCCGTTTTCTCCACGCGTACGCGATCTAGGAGTCTCGTTCGCCAAGACCTGGGTAGTTGAGCTCCACATTCACGATTCCCCTCTCGCATTCACGTAAGTAAGTTGGGCCTGAGAAGCCCTTGACCTACGATCGTGAATGAGGATTTGAAGCTAAAGCTGGTTGTGCTTCGTAAACGCGAGGGAAGTGCCGCGTTCGCAAAGAAGAAGACTGTTATGCTGGGCAGAATGTTTTACAAACGGGGTTTGAGTTCATTTCACCATTTTCCACACGGCTTGGGCAATTTTTGAGGGGCTTCAAGGGGAGATTTTCATCATCTATGTCAAGGTAAGTGATTCCCACCTATTGCAATTTAAATACTTGGATTATACATAGATTTTACATGAAAATTCATGAAAAATTAGTGGAAATTTGGGGTTTTGATAGAAAATCTAGAAATTGGTATTTTTGAATTTTGACCATGAATTTCGGCACGGAATTGAGAATAAATTATATATTTTATTTCGTGATGCTATGGTATTGTTTATCTTCGAAATTTTTTAGAATCCGGGCACGTGGCCCAAAGGGTGATTTTATCGACTTTTCGAGTGGAGTTAGAAATTGCTATCAATTGAGTTATAATGAGTATTAGAATATATAATTATGAATTTGCATATTTATTGACTAGTTTTGGAGTGATGGGCATCGGTTTGATTTGTTGGAAAGGCTTTGGAGTCGGTTATGCATTTTCGGAGCGAGGTAAGTCTCTTTTCTAATCCTGTAAGAGGGAATTAACCCTATAGGTGAATCAAACCATTATGTGCTTCTATTTGGGGGGGGGGGGGGAGGGGGAGGGGGTGCATACGCACGAGGTGACGAGAGTCGGTATGTAGCTACTAATTATGCTTGTGTTTGGGTAGTCTAGGACCCAAATCATGTTATGTTTGCGCCCTACTTGTTAATTTTATTGTTTAAATCATATTGGACTTGATAAAAGAATTATAAAAGGTTAAACTTCATTTACTTGAGTTTTGGACGGGTCACTTGACCGTTAATGAGAATTGATATTTCTTTGAATATGAACCTCTTAATAAATCTTAAATCGGATGTGATAAAGTATTTTCTCTTTTTGTGGAGCGGGCCGAACACCTCGGTAGCAGATAGATGCATTTATGGTTCGTACCGTTTGATCCTCAGCAGTGCACATTTTAAATATTTATGTTGGATCGGGTCATACGACCTCAGCATGATTTGCGCATGATAAATCTTTGGAACTATAACAATTGATATTGCTTCATTGGCTTGAAATATAAATTGGTAAATGATGAAAATAAATTTGGGAATTTCTATTAGAAAAAGGATTGTTTATTCTTTCCGGTTGTTGAGTCTTCAACTATATTATGTAATCCATGCTTAATTATAATATCAATATTTTATGGTTAGCCCATAGTAGGTGTCGGAGTCGACCCTTCATCACTAATTCTTCGAGGTTAGACTAGATACTTACTAGCCACACGTTGATTTACGTACTCATACTACACTTGCTGCACATTTTGTGCAGGCACATACATGTGCAGTGGTCTTGTGGGCGCAGAGTCGTGGCTATTGCGGGACTTAGGTGAGCTGCATCCCATGTTACGAGTTTGCAGCAGAGAGGGTCTCCATCAGTATTATTTACACTCTCCTGTCTAATTTGTATTCCAGACATATGTTATATTTTTACCATATTTTGTAGTTGATGCTCATGCACTTGTGACATTGGGTTTTGGGGGTTTCTACATGTTGTTAACATTGTAGTTCGTGTAAATATGATCATTCATTCTGTAAATTCTAGTTTTATACTATATAATTAATGAAAATTATGATTTCAAATTACTAAAATGAGTAAGTAAGTTAATAAATCACCGTTGGCTTGCCTGACGGCGGCGTTAGGCGCCATCATGACCTTTAACGGATTTTGGATTGTGACAGACTAGTAACAGTTAGTTTGACTTGTTAAATATAAAATAATTTACTAAATAATAAATAAATAAAAATATAATATTTCATAGAATTTTTTTTTTCCAAATCAAAATATTAAATATTCCCTTTTGAAATACCATTCGTTTATCCAACAACAACCCTATAAGTTAAGCTGGTTGACAAAATACACTTTAGCACAATTTTCCATTCCTGCGGGGCTTAGAAAATGACTCTTCCATACTTTAATTTTGGCTTTAACTTTGTCCTTCATGAATTCCAGCGTATTCTATTTTGATTTATTCACGACAACCGCAGTGGTAATGCAGCTCTTCATTTGTCATAATTTTGATTGAACCAAGCACCGCACGTAAGTAGTCAACTGCACATATGAGTTTACGATGTTCCGAAAATATAACATGAAATTTATTCGTGTGACGAGACAAGGGATTTTGTTTATAAAAGGGTCCAAACAAATATTTGGAAATGCAAAGTCCATACTTTGAAAAATTTATCAAAGATTCGTTCAACTTATACAAACACTAGTGAATTTGACTGCGTTTCGCACGATTATAAAATTCGTCAATAAACTGAAATGATCTTCTTTTATAAGTATTGAGATGTNATTAAAAATACTTAGTAACGAAAAGAAATATAGCTGGCTTATTAGACTTAGAACATTTGTAGAACAATACGAGGAATACTATCAAGTAGATAATATATTAAATAGACTTCATTGGGAAATAACAGCTGTAGCAAGCGATATACTAGAAAGCAAGAGAATAATAGAATATTATAAACCGTAGATATAATATTTAGAAACTTGTAATTTACAAGAATATATATATATATATATATATATATTCTTGGAGTAATAGTTTCAAAGCATCCAACAAAATTTCATTACTACAAAATTTTAACGTAACTTTTAGTACTACAAAAATTCAACACAACTTTAAGTTTTTGTATTTTCTCAAAATCACACACATATATCTGCTTTATTTATAAGAGACAATCATTGAAAAGTAAATTTTAGCCAAACTTCGGGAATGAATTCAATAGTAATTTCTAATCTTCAAGCATGAATCAACTAATGTGCCTAATTCATTAATATGCACAATGAATGTTCTTTATATTTTTTATTTTTTATAAATGTGTTCTACATGGTGTTGTTGTTTTGCCCAAATTTTGTACTTCATTACGTAGTTAAATTTTGCTTCGCCAAATCCTCTTTATGTGAAATTTTAAAGTAGAAGAAATTCAAATNTATGTCTCTTATTTTTCGTTCTTTCAAAATGTTTTGCCAACTCATATATATATATATATATATATATATATATATATATATATATATATATATATATATATATATATATATATATATATATATATTTGTTTACCCTAAAAATCGAGTAACAATTA
Source organism: Nicotiana paniculata (assembly GCA_005239505.1). Lineage (NCBI taxonomy): Eukaryota > Viridiplantae > Streptophyta > Magnoliopsida > Solanales > Solanaceae > Nicotiana > Nicotiana paniculata. The sequence continues at coordinate 10,986 of ML354755.1, read as the reverse complement.
AACTTATATTTTGGTGTTAAGGATACGTGATTTAACTCAATACCAATTGATAAACAATGAATTAAGTATATAAATTGGACAACAAAAAGTCTGCAAGCAATGCCTTGACCTCGATTCGAGATGGTCTCAAGGTTAAGTAATAAGAACAGTAAAGAATTGAACAAACAATGATGAACAGTAACGAACAGTGAGTAAAATAAACAGAGGAGCAGAAGTATAGATTCTTATCAATGAATAGTGAATGATGATTGTCCTTACAAATGAATGGGATCCCTCTTTATATAATACAAGAAACCTAAATAAGGTACAATTCTACTTACAGTAAGGAATCATATTGACAATTTATTAACCGCCGAAGATCAATCCATTCTGAAATATACGCCACGATCTTCGATCCGTCGCGGATATCTCGCCCTTTCTATTATTGAATTATACCGGCATCATTTCAGAGTATGCCCTTTTCTGTCCTCGATTAGTGGTGTCGACCTCGATCTTGGGAAACAACTTCGATCCCGGACTCGACGTCCTGGCCTTTCGACGTGGTATCTCTTTCTCGATCAAAGAATGAAATCGGGTAGCCCTGATTTCCACCGTGTACAAATAGTCCCCGCGTTTCTTAGAATAGAATGATAAGACACGATTTGAGCCTCGATTTTTGGATACCTTGATCAAGATGTCATTCTTATGATATAAGCAATGGATGTGACCGAAACGTCCCGTCGGTATAGTTCCCCAAATCATTAATGCCTATCAGTGGGTGGTCGGCCACTAGCGCCACCTAGCCGTTGCCGTGAATCTATAAATACAAGCTCCCTTCACAACTTTACTTTTTCTTTCACCAAATATCTAAGTCTTCTAACTCTCTCTATCTCCTCTCTTTCGCTGCCTGTTAAGCTAACCTCGTTAGCACCGAAAACACCTAGTTTTACCTTTTTTCGCTCTTCTTTACCTGAACCAATGGCGAAAACCTCAAAGACCATCCCAGAAAAGAAGAAAGATTTTTCCTCTTCTTCCCGGCCGGCCGGTGACAAAATTCCGGTGGAACCGCTCCCTCACAGGTATGTTTCTGGCCCATGCTCTTTAAAATTAGATTTCAAGATCGAGAACCCTTCATCGGTCCCAGGCCGATGTGAGCATGTGTCGAGATACATATGCTCCATAACGACGGGCCATCTCGAAGCCATGAAGAGGGACTGTAACTGGGGTCCCTAGGTCATGGTACAAATCCCTGCTCCTGAATAGAGCATTACCACCCACGTGGAGGGGTTTTAAGTGTTTACACTTACCCTTTCACATTGGGTCCCCTCGAACCAGTGATTGTCGATTTTCGCAAAAGATATCGGGTCACACTCGGCCAAGTTCACCCTTCGTTCTGGCGTAATGTGATTATGCTGCGCTTCTTCTCCAGCAAGGCTGAGGGGCTGGAGCTCATCTTTAGCCACCTAATACAGTTGTACCGACCTCGACTTTTCTAAGGACTGATCAAGATCCAATGTCGAGCAACGAAGGCCTTGTTTGCAAGAATCTATAAGGAAAAGGAGCGGGGTTGGATGAGCCGGTTCATACGAGTGAGGACTTGTGACATCATCCTGAAGGAGAAGATGCCATTCCCCGAGGAGTGGAACCCCGACCGTAAGTGATGTATTAAACATTATTCTTCATACCTGGTTTAGCCTTGTCTAACGTTCTCATTTGTTATGCACTGTTGCTTGGATGCCTTTTGCGGTCCCCGACTTCGAAGACTGGGTTCGGAAGTTAACCTCAACTTACTCCCACGCCGAGCACTCATGGCATGATTTGGCTAAGGGCAGATGGGAGGTAAAGAACCATGGTAAGGATCTTCTTCTTTATATTTGGAAATACTTTCTGTACTTCATTTATTGATAAGATTATTTCATGTAGGCCTGACCAAAGATGATGTATTGAGGCCTCCGAGCGGCGAGGAAGAGGCCAAGTCACCAGTCCCAAAGCCGGGGAAAGACAAGAAAAGGAAAGGAGTCTCATTGTCTGAAGACCCCAAGCCTAAACCTCGAAAGGTCAGGAGGAAGGTGATTGCTCTCACGGTGAACTCGGTCCAAAGCCTGAGAGACGAAGAAGAAGAGGAGGAGGAGGATAGCGCCTCGGCATTAACAGCCCGACCCGGGAAATCCGCTGAGACCACCAAACCTTCAGAGCCGGCAGTGGCTGCTGAAAATAAGCCTCATGATGAAGAGGCTTCCAAAACGAGTTCGGGTGAAAACCCTGAATTGTCTGAGGTCGAGATTATTTCTCGACCATCCGTGAACATATCGGACGGGTCCGGTTTTGAAACCCCGAAGGCTGATCAGAGCGCCCCAAGTGACTTGCTCGAGGCCATGACAGCATGTCATTCGCCTTCTTGCCAACTTACTCTGAGGAGTCGATAAGAGAGGCTCGGGAGATGAAGACCCCTGACATAGGTGGAGTCTCTAGTGTAAGGGATCTCTTTCGGGATTGCTTCACTGGGGTCGATGATGCCTCTGATCTTAATGACGTTTCCATTTTCTTTGAAGAGGCCCAACGTATCATATCTCGGGTAAGCATTAGTTGCTGCAATCTTTTTCTTACTCTTCTTTCTTTAAGTCTGACTTGAATTTTCCTTTCTCGTATAGGCCTTTGCCAAGTCTCGAGCTGATCTGAGTCAGTGCAAAACCGAGCTCCAGAAAGTCTCGGAGGAGAGGAATGCTTTAAAGCTTCTTTGTGGCCAAAAGGATGAAACACTAAAGGACCTTCGAGCCGATTTGGCCAAGGATCATAAGGAAGAGACCGAGCTAGATGAGAAGGTAACCATCCTTTTGAAAAGGTACGGACTCGACCCAATTGTGGAGGCTAATACTTCAATATCTCAGTTGCAGCAAAAGGTTGAAAGGGTCGAGCTGTTTCAGGGAGAAGTCAATCAAGTCAAAGCCGATTGTGATAGGTGGAAGGAGAACATGGACCACCTTGCTGTGGAAAAAGAGGCTACCTCGGCCAAATTTTCATCGGCCGAGGTTCAACTTTAGAGAACCAAAGAAAAAAGCTCGGCCCAGGCTAAAAGGATCGAGAAGCTCGAAGCCGAGCTTGCTGATGCCAAGGCGGAGGTTGAAATGATGAAGGTCATGGCTGTCCATGTACCTGGCCGATGCTGACGCTGCTCAAACGCAGCTAAGGGAGGCTTCTAATCGAGAGCAATGGAGAAATGACTTGACGAAGTGCCAATCCCGGAGGGAGAACCTCGAAAAATTTCATGCTCGGTGTTTTGACCTCTCTGAGGAGATAGCCCAAGCCAAGGCGCTTGAAGCTGAAGCCAGGTTGTTTGCCTCCTCTGATGATGAAGTTGATGAAGATGAAGGCAGTCGAGGCGGATCCGAAAATTGGCGAGGGACCCGAAGGAGAAGCTGCCCCTGGTGCAGAGGCCGACCCTGGCCGTAGTTAGGACTTAATTTCTTTTTCTTTTTTATAAGATCTTTGTCGGTCTCTTGTAGTTTGTTTTTCTTTTTTGTAAGACCTTTGTCGATATCTTGTGCATATACTTATTCACCAATATATAAAGAAAATTTTCAACTTATATTTTCAAACAAGTTTTGTGCCTTTGCCTTGTGAAAACTTTGTTGCTGCAGCTTCTATAATCGGTGAGCATTATCTCGCACTTGGAGTAGACAAATCCTTAGGTTTTTTAGTTGAGTGATAGTGAGTCCCTGAGCTCAACAATATGCCTCGGATTTTGATTTCGGACGGCTTGATCAAAGCCATAATTGCACTCTTTTTATAATCGAGTTCGGGTAAGTTTCGAACTTACAATAACAGACCCCTTAAGGTTTTAAATCAAGTAATGATGAATCCTCGAGCTATATTCAGGTCAGTTTTATTTGAGCTTGGAATAATAGAAACCTTAGGTTCGAATTGTCCCTTAGGCTCTTTAGATTGGGCCGATATGGCCTCTAAAGAATGGCTATCTTTTCCCTCTTTCGGCTTAGAAGACTTAGTAAAAATTTCTTTATGCCTTAGCACATATTCTTTACCCATTGGGTTTTTTGATGGTTCAATGTCGATTGAAAACCCCTTTAATTTTTATGCCTTAGCACGTTTGTGTTAAGATAATTTGATACCTCTTAAGGTTTTTCGAGGGTTGATTTTATCGAAGCCCTTTTGATTATTTGCCGAGGGTAGCCTTCTTTAACCGGTTTTTCAAAGAATTCGAAGGCCTATTTTCATATCGAGAATCGTACGTCTCCGAGCCGCATTAATTTGGCCGTAGCCTTTGGGTATGCCTCTTGGGCTTATTTCCTAATAACACTTCGATCTTGTTCAAAGCGTTAGTCCCCGAGAACGATGACCTTGGCCTATAGATCGAGGGATGCCTCTTTGAGGTTTTATGAAATTGAGTTTAGATGACTCGAATATGTTGATCGTCAATGACATTCCCGGAGTGTTCGAGGTATATTTGTACTTGGCCCTTGGGCCATTTATCACAAAATCACAAGTATGGAGCTCGTATAGTAGAAAATTTTCTTTGAGATACAAGATATTTGATGTAGAAAGAATGATTCTTTGTATAATTTACACATGCGTACATGTTTTTCCATCGGGGCTAAACTAATCTATATGGACACGATTCGTTCGACCGTTTGGCCCATTGTTTTCCTATCGAGACCCATTGATACTAAGTACTTTCCTCGAAAATATAACATCCGAAGGTGATGCCCCCCAGTATTCGAGGTTGATTGTAAAGAAGCCTTGGATACTGTTGAACTGTCCTCAGGTAGCACATAATTGTTGCCTCGTTAAAAACCTTGCTGGAAAAATCCATTTTGGATAAAAAACGATTTTAGGGAAAAAGAGTGCAACACGTGCTTTAAAATCTTAGGTCTAGATATCTTAGCAATAATATCGTTTGAAAGTGATATGTTCCAATTGTTTGGCAGTGGTTTGTCGTCCATTGTTCCGACCTTATAAGACCCTTTTCCGACTATGTCGAGGACTTGGTAGGGTCCTTCCCAATTCGGGCCGATTTTCTCTTCATTAGGATTTCGAGGGTTGATGGTGACTTTCCTTAGGACTAAGTCCTCGACTCTAAAGTGGCGAAGGTTGGTTCTCCTATTGTAGTATCTTTCGATTCGTTACTTTTGTGCATCCATTCGAACGAGTGCGGCTTCTCATTTTTCATCTAATAATTCGAGGCTAGTATTCATTGCCTTGTGATTTGATTATTCTGTTGCATGTTGAAACCTGGCACTGGGTTCCCCAACTTTGACTGGAATCAAGGCTTCAGAGCCATATACTAAGGAAAATGGAGTTGCCCATGTGCTGGACTTCTATGTTGTTCGATATGCCCAAAGAACTTTTGGTAGAATTTCTCTCTATTTCCCTTTAGCGTCGTTCAACCTTTTCTTTAGGTTTCAGATGATAGTCTTGTTCGTCGATTCAGCATGTCTGTTCCCACTAGTATGATACGGTGTTGACAATATCCTTTTTATTCTATGGTCTTCGAGGAATTTCGTCACCTTGCTGCCGATAAATTATTTTCCATTGTCGCACACTATTTCGGCAGGTATCCCGAACCGACACACAATGTGATCCCAAATGAAGTCTATAACCTCTTTCTCTCTGATTTTTTCGAAAGCCTATCCTTCAACCCATTTAGAGAAATAGTTAGTCATAAATAAAATGAACTTAGCTTTACCCGGGGCCGATGTAGAGGGCTGACGATATCCATCCGCCATTTCATGAATGGCCATGGGGATAAGACCGAATGAAGTTGTTTTCTGAGCTGGTGGATCATCGATGCAAATCTTTGACATTTATCGTATTTTCGAACAAATTCCTTAGAGTCTTTTTTCATGTTGTCCTAGTAGTATCCTGCCCTAATGACTTTGTGAATAAGTGATTGGGTGCCGGAGTGGTTCCCACAAGTGCCTTCATGGAACTCTCATAGAACATAATCGATGTCCCATGGTCCCAAACACACTGCCAATGGTTCGTCGAATGTTCTCCTGTATAATGTTCCATCTTCAACCAATGTGAATCGAGCAACTTTGGTTCGTAGGACCCTCGACTCTTTAGGGTCCAATGGGAGCTTTTCGTTTTACAAGTATTCAATATACTTATTCTTCCAATCCCAAGTTAAGCTTGTAGAGTTTATCTCGGCATGACCTTCCTCGATCACGGATCTTAAGATTTGAATGACAGCCCGGTCTGATCTCATCCTCCTCGACCGATGACCCCAAATTTGCAAGTGCATCGGCCTCACTGATTTTTTCTCGAGGCACATGCTGTAAAGTCCATTCCTTGAAGCGATGCAAAGTTAGCTACAGCTTGTCCAAATACCTTTGCATCATATCTTCTCGAACTTCGAAGATTTTGTTTACTTGGTTCACCACCAGGAAAGAATCACACTTAGCTTCAATGACTTCTGCTCCAAAGCTTTTAGCTAGCTCGAGACCTGCAATCATGGCCTCATACTCGGCCTCATTGTTAGTCAACTTAGAAGTTTTGATAGATCGCCTAATAGTGATACCCGTGGGCGGCTTCAAAATGATGCCTAGCCCGGACCCCTTCACATTCGACGCACTTTCTGTGAAAAGGGTCCATACCCCCGATGATGTACCCGATTTTAACAAGAGTTCCTTTTCAACTTCAGGTACGAGGGGTGGCGTGAAACGGCCACGAAGTTTGCTAAAATTTGAGACTTGATGGTCGTTCGAGGTTGATATTCGATATCGTAACCACTGAGTCCGACGACCCATTTGACCAATCGACCCAACAGTTCAGGCTTGTGCAAAATATTACGAAGTGGGTAAGTGGTTAATACACATATGGGGTGACACTGAAAGTATGGTTTTAACTTTCTAGAAGCACTTATGAATGCAAATGCCAATTTCTCTAAGTGTGGATATCTGGTTTCTGCTTCTCCTAAAGTTTGACTTATGTAATAAACAGGGAATTGCGTACCTTGCTCTTCTCGAACCAGGACATCACTTAATGCAATTTCTGATACTGCCAGCTACAAGTTTCTCATCTACCTCTGAAGTATGAAGCTGTGGTGGGATCGATAGGTATCACTTCAATTCCTCTAATGCCTCGATAGGTATCACTTCAATTCCTCTAATGCCTATGGCATTCAGGGGTCCAGGCAAAATCGTTTTTCTTTTTTATTAGAGAGAAAAATATGTGGCTTCGATCCGATGACCTCGAGATGAATCGACCTAAAGCAGTTATCCGCTCAGTCAGCCTTTGTACGACTTTAACATTGTCCACGACGGTGATGTTTTCGATGGCCTTGATTTTATCGAGATTGATCTCGATTCCCCGATTCGACACCATGAAGCCAAGGAATTTGCCCGAACCGACCTCGAAAGCACATTTCTCAGGGTTGAGCTTCATGTTATATTTCCTCAGAATGTCGAATGTTTCCTGCAAATGAACTAAATAGTCCTCTGCTTGCAAGGACTTAACTAGCATATCATCAATATATACTTCCATTGAATTACCTATTTGTTCTTTGAAAATTTTATTTACTAGGCGTTGGTAAGTAGCTCCTGCAGTTTTTAGCCCGAAGGGCATTACATTGTAACAGTATGTTCTGTACTTGGTGATAAATGAAGTCTTTTCTTGATCTTCCGGGTTCATCTGAATTTGATTCTACCCGGAGTAGGCATCGAGAAAAGTAAGGATCTCGTGACTGGCCGTGGCGTTGATCATGCGATCGATGTTAGGCAGTGGAAAAGAATCTTTGGGACATGCTTTGTTTAAGTCCTTGTAGTCTACACACATTCTAAGTTTGTTCCTTTTTTTAGGGACTACAACTACATTGGCTAACCATTCGGGATATTTTACCTCCTGAATGGACCCTATTTTGAGAAGTTTAGTTACCTCGTCCTTTATTAATGAATACTTTACCTCAGACTAGGGCCTTTTATTTTGCTTCACCGGTCTGAACTTAGGGTCTAGGCTTAACCGATGCGTTGTTATATCCCTTGGTATCCCTGTCATGTCTAAATGGGACCAAGCAAATCAATAAGAAATTGAATAAGCTTTTTCCTGAGTTCAGGGGTTAATCTCGTTCCCAGGTATACCTTTCGCTCGGGTAGGTATTCGATCAGTATAAACTGTTCCAGATCTTCGACCGTTGATTTGGTGGAGTTAGAATCTTTGGGAACAACAAAAGTTCGAGGGGGTAGAAAATCCTCCTCTTCTTCTTCTATCTCCTGCTTCCCCGATTCGGTCGAAGGTGGTGGCGGTGATTACTATTTGGCTTCTTGTTTACCTTTGACGCTCAACTTTTTTCGAGGTGGGTAACATCGATATCGGTGTTACCTCATCGACCGCAAACATTTCCTTTGCAGCATGTTGCTCCTCGTACACTATTTTTACACCGTCCGACGTCGGGAATTTCATCATCTAGTGGAGAGTCGAGGGAACTGCCCTCATGTTGTGGATCCAAGGCCTTCCGAGCAACGGATTGTACCTCATGTCTCCCTTGATTACGTGGAACTTGGTATCTTGAATGGTTCCGACCACGTTCATCGGCAAGATAATCTCCCGTTTAGCTGTTTCACTTGCCATATTGAAGCTGTTTAAGACCCGAGCTGCGGGCACGATTTGATCTTGTAGGCCGAGCTGATCGACGACCCGTGATTGGATGATGTTTGCTGAGCTACCTGGATCCACTAAAACATGTTTAACTTGAACTTTATTTAATAAGATAGAAGTTACCAGAGCGTCGTTGTGGGGTTGGGAGATTCCTTCTGCTTCTTCGCCATTGAAGGATAAGGTGCCTTCAGGCACATTATCTCGGGTTTGTTTTTCCCTAGTGATCGATACCTTGGTGCATTTGAATATGGGTCCCTGTGGAATGTCGACCCCACCAACGATCATATGAATGACATGCTGCGGTTCCTCTTGTTCATTTTTCCTGTTTGAGTCCATTTCCCTGAAATGATTCTTGGCTCGATCTTTGAGAAACTTTCGAAGGTGGCCCTCGTTGAATAAATGGGCTACCTCCCCCATTAATTTCCTGCAATCCTCGGTCCTGTGGCCATGTGTGCCATGATACTTGCACATCAAATTTGGTTTTCTTTGGGAAGGATCGGTCTGTATGGGTCCGGGCCACCTAGTATCTTTGATCCTTCTGATTGCCGATACAATGCCTGATGCATTGATGCTAAAGTTATATTCCGATAATCGTGCCTCTGTGGGATTGGTATACTTGTCAAAACCACTTTTTCTCATAAGTCCCAGAGAATTATGCACTCGATCACTTCTTCGATCATTCCGGGAGGAATTGCGTCCCTGATCATTGTTCCTTCGATCTGCGATATATGGTTGGTATCGGTCTTTGTTCGACCTTGGCTCCCTGTCGACGTCCCTCTGATTTTTACCTGTCGACCTCTTTGGATATATTGAATCGGAAGGGGCTCCTAGTTGGTCGTCCTCGACCCTGATCTTCGATTGATATCGACTGTGCACATCTGCCCAAGTTATAGCTGCATACTCGATCAAATTTTGTTTCAACTGACGTGATGCTATTGAACTCTGTTCGTTCAACCCTTGGGTGAAAGCTTGAACGGCCCAATCATCTGTGACCGATGGCAATTCCATGCGCTCCATTTGAAATCTGGACACGAACTCCCTCAGCATTTCATTATCCCTTTGTCTTACCTTGAAAATATCCGATTTCCTTGTTGTGACCTTTATGGCCCCGGCGTGCGCCTATATGAAAGAATTCGCTAACATGGAAAATGATTCGACAGAATTTGGTGGTAGGTTGTGATACCAAATCATTGCTCCCTTCGACAGGGTCTCTCCGAACTTTTTCAACAACACAGATTTGATTTCATCATCTTCCAAATCGTTACCCTTGATGGCGCATGTATAAGAAGTAACATGCTCATTGGGATCGGTGGTACCGTTGTATTTGGGGATGTCTAGCATACGAAACTTCTTCGGAATAGGCTTCGGAGCCGCACTTGGAGGAAACGGCTTTTGCACAAATTCTTCGAATCCATCCCTTTCAAGATTGGCAGTGCCCCCGATATTTGATAAACTCGGGAGTTGTATGTCTCCACCTTTTTATCGTTGGCTTCGATTTTCTTCTCCCTGATTAAATTCTTTTGGTGAGCTCCTCGAGCATTTTCACTGTCACACCTCCTTTTTCCGCTACCCTCCGGGATTAATGAAGGGTAGAGAGGTATTTTTTCCAATTAAAGTGACATTATTCAAATTTGGGATTTATTTTAGTTTTCAGAGTTGCCACCCGGATTTTTACGATGTTCTGGGACACCATTTATTTATTGAAATCCCAAACCGAGGAAATTTTGACTCTGTTTTAAATGTCTGCGACCAGAAATCCGAGTAAGGAATTCTGTTAACCCGGGAGAAGGTGTTAGGCATTCCCGAATTCCGTGGTTCTAGCACGGTCGCTTAACTATTATTATTTGGCCTAAATCGTCTGTTTATTTACATATCTTTGCCTATTGTGCTTTCAACCTCTTTCACTTTTCAGCCGCTTTTAATATTCATGGACTTATCTTGAAAACAAGTCACGATGGTGTGCACTTGTTATTTTTAAACACATTATAATTACGCCACATGAAATGCACCCGTAATTACAATATGTGATCTTTATTATGATTTTGAAGTTAAGGGCGGGGACATGAGTTGTCGCTCCCGAGTGTTGGTTAGGTAGCTTCGGTATAACATTTGATTTTTCTATCAAAATTTCGAACTAAAGGTATCCATTCTACCTAGAAGATCTCCTAAACGATATTCGTTGTTCTAAAAGAACATCTTGTAGGATATGGCCTCATCTAGCCCCATTTTATCACATCAGGCCATCCTAAGTCAGCTCTCCGTGTGATAGGACTACTAGTTCTGAAAAGAATTTGTTTTAACCCATGATGGCAAACGTGAGAATCAGAATATCCCTTGTTCGTTTAGATATATATATATATATATATATATATATATATATATATATATATATATATA
>ML354754.1:0-26948 GCA_005239505.1 Nicotiana paniculata | reverse complement strand
AATTGATTTATTGGGATTTTTATAGGACGATACGGCGAGTAAAAATCACATGCTCACAATACTGAATGCAGAAGATAAACCAACACATGTTAATATAATGAAAGTTTGGATGATATAATCAAAGTGCGGAAATACTAATACAGTTCTGAAACATATTTGTAGCCAACATAGCTTAATATGAAAAGCCTGTGATTCTGTCTAACTGTTACTCTAGTCTATGAAGTACTGAAAATACTGATTGTCTGAAAATACCGAAGACTATAAGGTAATGATAATACCTCGAAAGAACTAGGGATCACCAAATAGCTGGTACAAGAATCCTAGCGCTCTGAATCATCAACCTGTAAATCATTACCTGCATCGTGAGATGCAGGCCCCGGGCAAAAGGGACGTCAGTACATTTGAATTATACTGGTATGTAAAGCAGCTAAAAGAAAGAACTATAAATGTTGAAACTGATACTAAGCTGATAACTGAGAATTGACAATTGATAATTGAAATGATAAATATTGAAATTGAAACTGAAACTGAAATGATAACTGATAGTGAGTAACTGAAATGATAACTGATAACTGATAACTGAACTTAACAAAGGAAGTAAAAGTATGAATAGTCCCTCTTCTGAATGATGAACAACCTGTTAATCTAAATAAGTAAACTACAGCCTTAGGCCCAATATATATGTGCACAAACTGCAGCCTCGGGCCCAAGTATACGTATATATAAATGCGGCATCATGCCCAAAGATGCATAAAGCATTAACTGCGGCCTCAGGCCCAAACATTCATAAAGTATAAACTGCGGCCTTAGGCCCAAAGATGCATAAAGCATTAACTGCGGCCTAGCCCAAATAGAGGTGTTCAACATTCAAGTATTTAAAAATAGGAACTGGAAATCATAGTGTGATACACGATACTGAAATACTGAAGCATACTGAGTTACATGATACTTGAATGTTGAATAGAACTGGATTGAGACATGTATTCATGAACTAATTACAAGAAATTACGCTTCAATTATTTATGACATGCTAATCTAGAGTGAGACTAATAGGAATTAAACACAAGTCTATATTGATTATGCACTAAGCTCACAATGTTCGGAATGGAAGTCATGAACGAATTATGAAGCTAGAGAATAGAAGTTCTGCAACTGTTTAGGGAAACTAGACTTAACTATATTTCTGAGGCAATTAGTAACGTCGTAAAAGAAACGTAGTGTAGGGAGAATCATTAATATTCCCAAACATAGAGAGTTATCCTCACATACCTTAACTTCCTGCTCTTGAGCGTAATACAACATTCTCCAACTCTTTCAACTTTAATCTATATCAATACAAGTCAAAAGAATTTCATATTAGCAATAATACTCATGTTTTGGCCACTTAGGCCTTTTATCAAACACTTGGTAGGCGTAAAGCTTCATAGTCCTTATTAATGGTGTTTTTACACCCAATAATCCATTATTTTGCTCCTAGATATTACTAAAATCTCAAATTGTTATAACCAATACCATTCTTCATCACTAATAAGATAAAAAACACCCTTAACCAATAATCAACAATCAACAACCCAAACCTATAATTGTTCATGATTTTCTATCAAATACATCAACTCATATCTCATGAACATATAGTCTATAATCATTAATCCAATGGTATAATCAATTAGAGGGTGAAGACATTATCTTTTTGAAGTTCAATCTTCTTGAATTCGAGTTCTAGGGTTTCTGCTCTCAACATTGATGCCATAATCCAATATATAATGATTTGGAGGGTTTACCCATGTTAATAAGGTATTGGGGAATTGAAATCAACTTAGAATCACCATTAGAACTTACCTTGGATGGTGGAGGGACATTTGATGAGTTAGGTTTTTGAGAGCTTCCCTTTCTAGAGCAAGTTATTGTGTTTTGGAGTGTGAGAGATGAAGTAGGGCTTTAAAAATGACCCCTCGGGTGTTCCCCCGCGCACCTGGATGCGCAGAATGACAGTAGCACTTCCAGAAGTGCACGTCCGCGCACGTGACCACTGGGTGCGCATATTGCGCACTGATTTGTAAAACACACATAACTTTTTGCACAGAAATCTGTATGTGCTACACAATATATCGTTGGAAATATATTTCAAAGAGCTAAAACTTTCGTTCTTTGAGTTTTCTCAAATTCCTTACACATTTTTACCACATCCTAATGCAAGAAATACCTTTTGTAAACTTAGTCAATTTTATCGAATCTTATGTACCTCACTCTCCGTCCTGATTCTAAAATAACTATTTTCACCCATACTGTCACTACCCATTTTTTGAACAAGCCGGGACCGGCACCCGATCACTAAACCTTACCGAGCGAACTATCTGCGATTATCAAATCTATTATAACTTCAAATTTTTTATATGCCACAAGGCACTACTGTAACCAAATACTTTTAATTAATTTAAATATCTAAAATAAACCAACTCCAAAACTTTATTCATAGTAACCAATAAAATACCGCTAAGTTATTATCAAAAACATCTAAATCTTAACCCACCGACTGTGTCTATGAAGCCTCTACTGATAAACTGACGCACTGCTTAGGACATGAGATTTGCCTGGCTAGTTCTCCAAGTAAACAAAGAAATAACTAAATAAAGATGACTCTAAGGAATACTCCACGAACAAAAGCGGAGCCCACCAATAGCACTGGAAGGGAGGGAGTCCTAAATTGTAGCCTGCTTGCCTGCAAAACCAGTTCCTACGTTGTACCGCAGACCAACATAGGTTCCAAAAAGAGAACGTCAGTACCATCCATTGTACTCAGTGAGTCTTAACGACAGGGGACGAAACTTTAATAAAATATACATTATGAGCAAAGATTCTAAATGCATGGATACATAAAGCCTCTAAGAAGAATTCTAAAATAATTGCATAATAGCACTTTATGAAAATTCTAAAAGAAATTCTTTTTTTTTTAAAAATAAATACTTCACTTCGTACTTTTCCAACTATCCTGACTTATTTTTGTCTTAGTCACCGCGTGATCGACACGGGTTCAATCCCAACCTGATCGAATAGGCCCAATCCACGAGGTACCACTCGCTTCATGGTTTTCAGTGCTCATGTACCACCTTAGCTTGGCTAGGAAAATTCTCAACAACCAGACCTTCGGCTCGTGTTCTACCTACTTTGGCACAAGTAGTTTCAGGAAATCAACGCCTTGGTCAGGACCCTCGGCCTGGACGATGACCCCTTCTCAGAATAGAGGATACTCCCACAAATCGTTTCTTTCTAAAACTTCTTATTGTGACGTTTCCAATCTAAATCTTTCTAACATACTTATTCTGGAATCCTTAAATGTAAGGTATGGAATAAGAATGAAATAAACATTCAAAATTATTTCTAAAGATTCTTGCTTCTTCATGAATTTTCAACATGAAAATGGCATATAAGAATAACACAAAAATCTGAAATTTATGCACATATATCAGAATAATCATCTAACGTTAGCTAGAAAATAATGCTAAGCTAATAGGTACTTACTCACTCCAATTAAGTATATATTAGCTCTTTTATGCAATTGATCAAACACCTTGTATCCGTGCTTTTATGAGTTAAATCACTTTAATAAAGGGGTATATCAACTCACCTCAAAAACTTCTCGAGCCAATACGTATGCCCCAGTTCAATTGACACCGGTCAAACAATCGATTCTACAACAACCAGTACATTTTAATCAATTTTAAAGTTTCACAACTAAACGTTGAATTTACTATTGATATAGAGGAAGAAGGGAATTAACTATTTAATTCTTACCTACTACCACTGTATGATAATTAACAATAGAGAATTTTATATACCTGAGTTCAAAAAATAGTGGTTTGTAAAGAACCCTACGATTTTCTTTTCGATGCCTGTGTTTTCTGCGTAAATAGAACAACGTTCTGTTTCTTGCATTTTCTGTTGTTTCTTCCTTTGCACCCCTTTTACGTCTCTTTTAGGCCTTAAGCCTTATTTTGTTCAACAGTCCTTTATGGGCTTTAGGCCCTTCCCCCCCCCCCCCCGACTAATAACTAATGATACCCACCTTAAATAATTAATAATATTAAAATTATTAATATTCTTCTAATTGTATAATTAATTATTTATAAATAGAAAAGTAATTCAAAAGTCAATCACAAGGGTTTAAATCTGTAATAGAAATATAATTTAAGATAAAAAATAATTTAAATTATATATTTAGCGTGTTTTGAAACTTCTACAGATTTGAGGAGTGTTACAATCTTCCCTCCTTAAAAACATCCGTCCTCGAATGTTTCTAGGGATTAATTATTAAGCTAATAATCATTCCTTAAGTCCTTGAACTTCTTAAGTTTTCTTAGCACTACTAACTTTCCCAAGGGACTCAAAATTTTGTCTAACTCCCTAAATTTTAAAAAATTTCGGCAGAGTCTCCCCTGTAAATTGGACTATCCAAAAAAATATCCCCGTCACCAATACCACAACTACACCAACAACAACCAAATATACCATAACAGGCCATTCATATGCACTATACACAACTCATAAACTAATTACTCACACTCCGGCAAGGAGGTACCACAATATCTAACCGAAATCTAAAGCACAACACTTCTGCAAAAATAAATAGTTGTAATGAATTAAATATACTCTGGCATGGAACTAAATTATTAAATAGTTAAATATACTCTGGAAAAAACTAATTACTTCAACAACTAAGTATAAGCTAGCAAGGACATAAACACGTGCTAACTTGTTTTTGATAAATAAAATATAAATGCCAAACCAAACCTACGTTCACATACCTTTTTTCTCAAATAAATATGGATATTTATTCCTCATATCTTCCTCGACCTCCCACGTAGCCTCTTTTGAAACATGATTACTCCACAAAACCTTTACCGATGATATATCTTTTGTTCTCAACTTTCTTACTTGCCTATCGAGAATTTCTATAGGTAGCTCTTCATAAGTCAAGATTTCTTTAATTTATATGGTATCGGAAAGTATTATATGTGACTCATCATGAATGTACATTCTAATTATAGACACATGAAAGACGGGATGAACAGAGGACAACTCAACGGGCAGCGCTAGCTCATAAGCCATGTTTTCTTTCTTTTTTAGAATTTCATAAGGTCCGATAAATATAAGACTAAGTTTCCCTTTCTTACCAAACCCCATCACTCCTTTCATTGGTGACACTTTCAATAACACCTTATCACCGACCATGAACTCTAATTCACGATGTCTCTTATCAGAATAAGACTTTTGACGACTCTGGGCCGCTTTCAGTATTTCCCTGATTAGCTGAACTTTCTCTAAGGCCTCACAAAAAAACTCTGGAGCAATCAACGACACCTCTGCTGGTTCAAACCAACCCACTAGAGACCTACATCTTTGCCCATACAACGTTTCATAAGGAGCAATACCAATGCTGGCCTGATAGGTGTTATTGTAAGCAAATTCTATAAGTGGCAAGTGATCACCCCAATTACCTCCAAAATCTATAACACATGCTCTCAACATATGTTCGAGATTCTGAATGGTCCTTTCTGCCTGACCATCTGTGGATGGAAACCGGTGCTCAAATTGACCTTGGTACCTAATCCTTTCTGAAATGCTTGCCAAAAATGTGTCGTGAACTGAGGGCCTCTGTCAGATATGATTTAAACTGGAGTACCATGCAATCAGAATATTTCTTTGATGTACAACTGCGCATACTGCTCTGCGGAATCTGTCGTATTTACTGATAGGAAATGTGCGGACTTTGTCAGTCGGTCTATAATAACCCAAATTGAATCATGCTTATGGAATGTGCGAGGTAGACCTACTACGAAATCCATATTAATCATCTCCCATTTCCAATGTGGTATCTCTATATCTTGAGCTAGGCCACCAGGGCCTCTGATGCTCGGCTTTGACTTGCTGGCAATTCAAACATTTAGCCACATGATTTGCTACTTGCTTCTTCATGCTTTTCCACCAATACAACTCTTTCAAGTCAAGATACATTTTGGTAGCACCTGGGTGGATAGAGTACCTAGAACTGTGAGCTTCTTCCATTATGACCTTTCTAAGCCCATCTACATCAGGCACACATAACCGATCATTCAACTTCAAAACCCCATCACTTCCTAGGGTGAAAGCAGTGATTTCTTTGTTTCTAACTCCTTCTTTTA
This sequence comes from Nicotiana paniculata, assembly GCA_005239505.1. NCBI lineage: Eukaryota > Viridiplantae > Streptophyta > Magnoliopsida > Solanales > Solanaceae > Nicotiana > Nicotiana paniculata. Next base: position 20,769 of record ML354754.1, on the reverse strand, counting down.
ACTTCACTAAATACGGATCTTCGTCGTGATTTGCCTTAACATGTGCAACTAAAGAGGATTGCGCTAAGGCATAAGCAGTTATACCTCCTTCTTCGGTCTCATCTAATCTAATTCCATCATTTGCCAGTTTTTGAATTTCTTGACCCAAAGTTTGCCTTTGCACTGCAAGATGGGCCAAGACACCCATTGACTTCCTACTAAGTGCATATGCTACCACATTAGCTTTGCCCGGGTGATAAAGGATATTGATGTCATAATCTTTCAATAGCTCGAGCCACCTTCTCTGTCTCAAATTTAATTCTTTTTGCTTGAAATGTACTGGAGGCACTTCAGAATGCTCGCCATACAGGTAGTGTCGCCATATCTTTAATGCAAACACTACTGCTGCAAGTTCCAAGTCGTGTGTGCGGTAGCTCTTTTCATGATTCTTTAACTGCCTGGAAGCATAAGCAATAACTTTTCCATTTTGCATAATAAGACAACTAAGACCCACTCTAGAGGCATCACAATACACTGTGAACCCATCTGAACCTGTCGGAAGGGTTAATACAGGTGCAGTGGTCAACCTCTTCTTTAACTCTTGAAAACTCTTCTCACAAGCATCTGACCACTGGAACTTAACTGCTTTCTGAGTCAACTTAGTTAATGGAGCTGCAAGTGAGGAAAATCCCTCTACAAACCTTCTATAGTAGCCAGCTAACCCCAAGAAACTTCTAATTTCGGTTGGTGTTGTAGGCCTTGGCCAGTTCTTGACTGCTTCTGTCTTTTGAGGGTCTACTTTTATGCCTTCACTAGATACCACGTGGCCTAAGAATGCCACTGACTGCAACCAGAACTCGCATTTTGAAAATTTGGCATAAAGCTCATTCTCCTTCAAGGTCTGCAAGGCTATTTTGAGGTGTTCGACATGCTCATCCTTGCTTTTAGAGTATACCAAAATATCATCTATAAACACAATAATAAAGGTGTCACAGAATGGGTTGAAAACTCTGTTCATGAGGTCCATGAATGTAGTTGGAGCATTTGTCAACCCGAAGGACATTACTGGAAATTCATAGTGCCCGTAGCGAGTTCTAAAGGCTGTTTTAGATATATCCTCTTCTCTGATTCTCAACTGATGGTACCCCGACCTCAAGTCTATTTTTGAAAATTACTTTGCACCCTGAAGTTGATCAAATAAATCATCAATTCTTGGCAATGGGTACTTGTTCTTAATGGTAACTTTATTCAACTGCTGATAGTCGACACACATTCTGAGAGACCCATCTTTCTTCTTGACAAACAGGACTGGGGCACCCCACGGTGAAACACTCGGCCTGATGAAGCCCTTGTCAAGAAGGTCTTTCAACTGTTCTCTCAACTCATTAAGTTCTTCTGGAGCCATCCTATAAGGAGGTATAGATATGGGTTGAGTGCCTGGCATGAGATCAATGCCAAAGTCTATGATTCTTTCAGGAGGAAGTCCGGAAAGGTCATCTGGGAAAACTTCTGGAAATTCTCTAACAACTGGCAAAAACTGAAGAGCTGGTGGTTCTTATTCTGGATTAATGATGTGAGCCAAATAGGCGAGACACTCCTTACCGATCATTCGTTGTGCCTTAAGGTAAGAAATAACTTACCTACAAGCGATGCTGAACTACCCTTCTACTCTAAGACTTCTTCATTTGTAAATTGGAACCTAACTATCTTGGCATGACAATCTAACATGGCATAGCAGGAAGATAACCAATCCATACCCATGATCACATTGAAATCCACCATTTCTAAATCTATGAGATCGGCTTTGGTGTTGCGGCCTTGGGCTGAAACTATACTACCTCAATAAACTCTTGTGAAGGGACCCCAAGTATCTACATGGATTAATTCAAACACCTTTGTAGTATAGATAGAACTTGAGGGAAAAGGAAGTTTACATTGCCTAGCCATTGGACATATAAGACAAGGAGTTGAAAAACAGAGACATGACGGAACAAAAACAGAGGATATGTTCTTCATATTACTTAAAGGCATATGGACTAATCTATAATGCCATAGCTTATCCTTTACATCAGAAATAGAAAGACTGAAACAAGACATAGATTTCCTACTAACATTACTACTAGACTTAGGTAGATCCTTTGAAACTACTATAGAGGGTCTTGAATTGAGGATTTAGAGCCCTTCTTGTTCTTTACCAACCTCCAGAGGGCTCTTCAGTGAAGGGCCCTGTAACAGGAAACAAGAAGAAGGAGTGAAAAATAGATACTTATTGAGTTGTCTGCACAACTTGTGTACAAACAATAGATTAAATCTAAAAGATGGTACATACAACACATTGTGCAGAATTAAATTAGGCATGAGTGTCACTGATCCTGAATAAGTTACCTTAACTCTATAAGAATTAGAAAGTTTAACCATCAATGGTTTAGGTAAGGCTTTAAAGTTTGTGAAAAAATCTTTGTTAAAAGTCATATGCTCAGTTGCACCACTATCCAATATCCAACTCACAATTAATTTGAATGAGACGGGCATAAGAGTTGAAGAACTTGGCTATACCTGCACAACTGAGGTTTGCACTTGAATCAGAACTGCATGTTCCCTGCTGTCCTACCTTCATTTGTTGAAGAAGCTGCAGAAGTTGAGCCACATTATCCTGGGTAAGAATCTGATTTTCTGTTGCATTAGCTCTTGTATACTCCATTTCATTATTGCCAGTAAATGCATTATTAGCTTTCACAGTTCCTTGAAACCTCCTCTGTTTAGTAAACTTAAAATCTGCTGGGAAGCAATGTAACCTATAGCATTTATCAATGCTATGTCCTGGTTTCTTACAATAGCCACACATTTCGGAGTTCTTCTTATGATCATATCTTCCCTTTTGTCCTTTGTCTTCATTGTATTTTTTGAAATTTCCTGAATGAGTAGGGGTAAGGAAGGATGCTGAATCTCCTGGATAAACAGGATCATCATGAATCTCTCTCTGTTTCTCATCTTGGATAACAAGAGAATATGCCTGACTAATGGAAGGCAAAGGAGAAGATAGAAGAATGTTACTTCTGACCCCTATGAATGTGTCATTAAGCCCCATCACAAACTGCAAGAACCTTTCATTTTGATGTGCCTTTACATTCTTAGTTTTGGCTCCACACTCACAATCACAGATACAAGCCGAGAAGGTGTTTAATGCATCAAGTTCATCCCATAGGCTCTTTATTTTAGTAAAGTAGGTAGAGATACTGGTATTTCCTTGAACAACTGCACTAAGTTCCTTTTGTAGTTGAAATAACTTTGCTCCATTTGTTTGCCCAAACCTATCTTTTAGGTCACTCCAGAGATCCTTGGCACTTTGCGAGTACAGAACACTTTCAGCTGTCTCTTTGGATAAAGAATTCAACAACCATGAGAGGACCATATCATTACACTAGCCCGGATTCTTTGGAGTCCAGAATCAACAGGTGGAACAGTTAGGGTTCCATCAATGAACCCCAACTTGTTTTTTGCAGACAAAGCAATGACTACTGCCCTTCTCCATCCTCCATAGCTTTTTCCATCAAAAACTGAAGTAACCAAATTCATGCCTGGATAGTCTGAAGGATGAATATAGTATGGATGTGAAGAGTCCACTACACCCGTTGTAGGATAAACTTCGGGTATAACAATGGTGGTCTAAGGAGATGAATTAACAGGATCTATGGGTGTACCATTGGTACCCATTAGAAAACTGATGATGAATTGAAAAAAATGAAGCTGATTTGAGAATCAGGGAAATAAACGAGCAGCTCAAACCCGCTCTAATACCATGAGAGAATTGAAGAATACTTTCTGTATATTTTATTATATGTTAAAGTTCTGTACATGTCCATATTTATACAAGAGTAAAGGAGTCTAGTTTATACAAGAGTAAAGGAGTCTAGTCTATAACAAACTCTAGGATAACTACATTTAGATAACTTTTAATTACATATTGTATAAGTCTTGTATATCTAATGTATTTATATACTTCTAGAAATGTAGGCTTTGAAGGACTCTTATGGTGTATAGCAAACCATCAGCAACAACCCAGTGTACAGGACCATCAGCAGCAACCCAAACGTGTGGCCCAAATAGTGCAAGGCCCAAAGAACTTAAGCCTACCCACTTCATCAATGTTCAGACATTGACCAAAGCTTCTCCAACCTCGTTCATATCAGTCTGGAGGAGTACAACAAGTTTCTTCATCTTTTCCTTTAGCTTCATCGATCTTGTTAGCCCCTGTATCAGCTATACCAACACTCTTTTTTCAATTTTGATGTAACAAAAGCAAATCATCTACCTTGGATGCAATGGGTTCTCAGGAAAATTTTTGATGCCGGAAAAAATGGAGTCCATATTTGGAGATTTCCGGCGAATTTAAGCTAACCACTCACTCTGAAAATGTTACTTAGATCTACCACCTTACCCATGCCCACCTCCCATCCATCCTCTCTACACCATAACCTTCTCAATCAAAGTTCTCTTCAAATCACTCCTCCATCGGCATTGTCATACCCAATAGTTTTCTTTTTCAAGTTGAATAGCCATGATTTCTAATACTAGTGGGAAAGCTGTGAAGATGTGGGTTAGAACTTGACCAGAAAGTGTAAAGAAAAGAAAAGGATGGATGGTCTTGATCTAAGCTTAAATTTCTCTTTGTATTGTAATGATCTCCCGGTAGAAATTAAAAGTCAATAAAGAAACTAACGCATATCAAAGAAGAAAGTGAAAAAAGAAAGTAAGGAGAAAATAAAAGTTTTAGTAATAAAATATATGTAAAAGCGCGTGCAACCAACATCCCAATTCTCATCTGCTAATTTGTGCCACGTCAACACTGAAGGTGATAATAATTTCACTTAAAAAATGTTTAAGGGGTACTAGGATTCCCCCAAAGATTAAGTGTGTAGCTGAAAATCTGACTCAAGTTCTAGGGGATACTTATGCATAGTGGTGGCAAAATGGTTTAAAGAAAATAGTTATCTACCCATATTATCCATAAAAAAAATGGGTTGGATAATGAACCATTTAAAAACGGGTCGAATATGGATAAAGAACCATATTTTGCACTTAGAAAATGGATAACCAATGGATAACTAATGTGTTTAACTTTTACATTTGTAAAGGAGATTGTTACACAAATAGCCAGCCATATTTAATGTTTATATTTTCTAGCCGGTATACATAGATTTTACATTGATTATACATAGTTATATATATATATATATATATATATTATACATGAATTATATTTATATTATACATCCGTTGGCTATTTTAAGTTTAATAGATTAGGTGGGCGGTTATATATGTTAAATCTTCTTTGTAAAGCCTCAAATTGGAGTTCCACAAGTTTGGAAGACTAGGAATTCTCTCATAAGTAATCATATTTAAGAAGCCACAGATAATATGAATATCCATATTATTCGTCGTATAAACTCGTATTTTGACCCGCTCATATCCGACCTAACCCGCCCGTTTGTCACCCCTACTCATGCATTTCCCCTTTAGAATATGCTAAGTTTTGTTAAGTTTGCGTAAGGAGATGCTTGGTGAGGATAAACTTTTCTTCGGTCAAAGATTGATTGAGTAATTTTTTTGGACAAAATTTCTTTCAATTATTTAATTAACGAAAATTCAACCTGGAATAACCCAGGATCTGCGACGCGACCCCGGTCTGGTCCGTTTCTTTCCTGGAATATTTTCTAGTGTGTTTTACAATCATTGAGTGGTTCGAAGTTCATTAGAGTTTTTGGTACCAATACACTGGTGAGTAAAAATTATTTTATCCTGGGAAGATAATATTCCAACACCTTGGGGTACTTGAGGGGAATAATTTCCTTAGGCAAAATACCTTAACACCCCCTAATCTTGACACGGATTGTTAGTTACATCCTTAAACTATTCGTGGTCTTAATTACCCCTCCTCAACTTGATCTTTTGAGAGTCATTATCCCACTGGACGCTGATGTGGCAAAGAGTATGGGTGCACTCGCCTGTCACGTGGATTTTTCTGTATTTGTGGCATTTTTTTAAAAATAAAATATATATTTATTTTTTTAAGTATGTTATTTTTTTGGATAATTTTTTCGAATATAATTTATAATAAAACTTTGATAGATCTACATTATTTAGGCTAAAAATAATAAAATTTTAGTTAATCTTTTTTTGAATTTGATCTGAAAATAAAGATTTATATAATTGAAATAAATAGTAATATGTATTTTTTTATAACTTTTTAGATGCCTTGACTATTTATAACATATACTCATGATAGTTATCTCATACTTTTTTATTATTATTTTTTCTTGTAATCCTTTCGTCATATCAAAATTTATATTTGTATTTACAATTATCAAATTTTCAGATGAAAATAATGGGAATGAGGTAATTAGGTAATTTGACGTAAATACTTTATTTAGAGGTCCATTATTTCTTGTCAGAAGATGTCCATAGGTTTAAACAGAAATTTTAAAATAACTAAACCAATTAATTTGAACTCTCTAAGATAACAAACCAATCTGAGATTATTTGGTATGGTATTATTTTATAACCGAAAAACTGAACCGAAATTTTCATAATTCAATTCGAAGTGCTTGATGTGAGAAGGAACAAAAAGTCATGTGTATTTTTTTTTATAACTTTTTAGATGCCTTGACTATTTATTTCAATTGTATAAATCTTTATTTTCAGGTCAAATTCAAAAAAAGATTAACTAAAAAACTTTATTATTTTTAGCCAAATAAAAATATTTAGCCTAAATAATATAGTTCTATCCAAGTTTTATTATAAATTGTATTAGAAAAAAATTATCCAAAAGAGTAACATACTTAAAAAGGTAAAAATATATTTTATTTAAAAGAAATGCCACATATACAGAAAAATCTACGTGGCAGGCGAGTGCACCCACACTCTTTGCCACATCAGCGTCCAGGGGGTAATGACTCTCAAAAGTCCTAGTTGAAATCGGTCAATTATCTCCTCTTATTATCTATACTAGTATCTATACCCACAATATTACTTGAGAAATATACGGTAGACCTAAAAGAGCATATAAATACTATTATTTTATGAACATATAAATACACTGCATATTCATACAAGTCATAAAAAAAATATATATATCCATTAGAAAACAGCTAGCGAGGAAAGCATTTATAAAAAAATTACAATGTTAGATGATTGACCATATTCTGATTCTCAGATGGAATAGATCATTGAAAGCCGGCCATTGAAAACAAAATAAGTTCTTTGTTAATAAATTAATTGTATGAGATATACGTTTCTTTCCGGTCTAGATAGGTACCTGCATAAAAATAAAGAATGATGAGTCAAATTAGAAAATTTTGAATGTATGCTAATCAAGGTAAAATAAAAGTACTATTAGTCCCATCCTCAAGCCAATTGTTCCTTGCTTTTATCTTTTTCTAACTGAAAGCAAGTTCTATAGATTAGATAAATTTTTATCTTTATCATTTACATCATAATTTTTATTAACTTTTGTCATAAGGTTTAAAACGATTCCATAATATATTTACCCATATATTCAAATTCAAATTTACNGTAAATATATATATATATATATATATATATATTTACCCATATTGTTTTCTCTTTTTCTTTTCTTCCTTTCTTTTGTTACAATAAAATTCAATTTTTACTTCATCATCAATATCACTTGTAACCATTAATATTACATCTTTATTGCAAAAGTCCTACAGGTGTATCGAAAAACTCGGCACACAAAATTGCAAAATGCCCATAAGATATCATTTGAAGAAACATACTTTGTCCTTGAATTGTTGGAGCGGAATAATTGAAAATGCCGAAAAAAAAATCAATGTACATAAAATGTCCCATTAGATGAGCAAGTTAATCTACAAAGAACCTTCCTTCCCTCTTGTAGAAAACAAACGTCATCGTTCCACCAAAAATTTAGAAGAAGATCTTTAAGAACCTATATAACAGAATACTTAGTAAACTTAAATATGGAAAAAAATGAAACATCTACTGCGACTGCTCAATGATCATACGGAATATTATGTTGAAACTTTACCTTTTATAGGCATAATTGTAAATATTATAAAATTCATTTTGCCTTTAAAAATATCGTGTATACAATTGTAATAGTTTTCTCCGGTATTTTACTCTACATAAAGAAACAAAGAAGAAGAAATAGAGGAAAACACAAATACCAACAAAAAAAAACAGAGAGATGAAAAAGATGAAAACTTCAATAGTAAAACATAATTTACAATTCCATATTTGGATACTCGTCACTTTCTTATAATCACGACCAAACAAAAAGAAGAAGATAAGTAAGGGTTAAAAGGGGTTTGAGAAATGAAAATCATAAGAAATTTGCTAAATTAGTGAATATTCTTACCGCCACAAATCAACAATATCCAACCTATTATAAATAGAGTTTTATTTAAGGTGAATGTCTATATTTTGGAGAGATTTTAGGGATTTTACTTGGTGGCTAAGTCACTCTTTCCTTACAAAGTGTCACGACCCAAAATTCATTAAAGGTCGTGATGGCGTCTAACACCACTGTCAGGCGAGCCAACAATAATTGATTAACTTAATTACACATTTTCAGTATTGTGACGACCCGGCCGGTCGTTTTGAGAGTAATACCCTTATCCCCAATTAACTGCTTCCCCCGTATCTTTTTCTGCTTATGTGACTTGCCGGGAAGTTCCATTTTGGTTTTTGGAGTGTTCTGGGACACTTAGTCCATAAATGGAGGCTTAAGACTTAGGTTTGGACTGTAGCCGAAACTGTATTAAGACGACTCTAGAATGGATTTTCGTCTATTCCGTTAGTTCTGTTGGGTGATTTTGGGCTTAAGGGCGTGTGCGGATGGTGTTTTGGAGGTCTGTAGCTCATTTAGGCCCGAAATGGCGAAAATCGAATTTTTGGAGATTCAGACCGGTGGTGGAATTTCTGATATCGGGGTCGGAATCTGATTCCGAAAGTTGGAGTAGGTTCGTAATATTGAATATGACTTGTGTGTAAAATTTGGGATCAATCGGACGTGGTTTGATTGGTTTCGTCATAGGTTGTCGAATTTGGAAGTTTCAAGTTCTTTAAGTTCGAATCAGAGGATGATTTGTGATTTTAGCATTGCTTGATGTGGTTTGAGGGCTCGACTAAGTTCGTATGGTGTTTTAGGACTGGTTGGTACTTTTTATTGAGGTCCGGGGAGCCTCGGGTGTGTTTTGAATGCTCAACGGATGGGAAATTGGACTTAGGCATTTTCTGAAGTTTACTGGCTTCTGGTGTTTTCGCACTTGCGGTGGGGGAACTGCAGGTGTAGGCTCGCAAATGCGGAAAAATGAGTGCATAACCGGATTTGGGCAGGCCAGGCTGGGATCGTGCGAAGTGAATTCCGCATCTGCGATGCCGCAGATGCGCCGAGATGTTCGCTGAAGCGGTCAATGACCGCAGAAGCAAGAGATTTTTCGCAGTTGCGACCACCTTATCGCAGATGCGGCCCTTGAGGACTTAAGTGATTTTTGCACCTGCGATGATTTTTCTGCAGGTGCAAAGAAGAGTCCGCAGATGCGGAATCACTTGGCAGAAAAGACTAAGTGTGAGGGTTTGAATTTATTCTCCATTTTTGGACCTAGAGAGCTCAGATTAAGGCGAAAATTCGAGAGATTTTCAGAGGAAGTTATTGGGTAACGATTTCTAACTAATTTTTGGTTGTATTTTATCAATCCAGAGTTGTTTTCATCATTTAATTAAGGAATTTGAGTGAGAAATTGGGGAAAATTTGAGAAAAAGTTCCTAGGCCGAATTTTGGGGTTTTGACTGAGATTTGGGTATTAGATTGGAGTCAATTTGATATGGTTTGACTCGTGAGTGAATGATTGTTCATATTTTGTGACTTTTATCCGATTTTGAGGTGTGGGCCCGTGGAGACTTTTTGGGTGTTTTTCTAATTTTTTGCTTTAGCTTTGGTTTCATTAGCTAGATTAGCTTATTGTAGTTATATTTATGTTATGTAATTGATTTTGGCTGGATTTGGGATACACGGAGTCGGATATTCGTGGAAAGATTATTGTTACGGATTGATTTGAGCTTGGTTCTAGGTAAGTGGCTTGTCTAACCTTGTGTGGGAGAACTCCCCACCTAGGATTTGGTGTTGTTTGATATGTGAGCGCCGTGTACGCGAGATGACGAGTATGTACACGGGCTAATTGTTGTAAAAATACGATTTTCACTGATTAATAACCGATTCTTCTTTTTATTTGAGTTATATTTTCACGTGTAGTATCTTGTTAGCTTAGAATAACATGCCGACTTTCCTTAATTGCTTATCTGAACTATGTGCAACATGTTTAGTGAAGTTCCTATTTCTCCTTGACTTGTACTTAGCATAAATTGTAGAATTTTTTGCTCTAACTGTTATTCCTTTGTCCGCGCTGCATATTTATTTTGGGACTACAGAATGGTATTCCAGGAGATCCCCATGTACTGCATATTTACTTTGGGACTACGGAACGGTATTTCGGGAGATCCCCCTGTACTGTATATTTACTTTGGGACTACAGAACGGTATTCCGGGATATCCCCCAGAACTGCATATTTACTTTTGGGACTACGAGACGGTATCCTGGTAGATCCTCTGTTGTCAACTCTATGTACTAAGCTGTTACCTTTCTATGATTTTTCATTCTCGTTAAATTTCAGTATTTATTTTACCTCAACATTTCATTCTGTCTTATTTTATTATATATAAACAAGTAGGGCCCTGACCTGATCTCGTCACTACTCGTTCGAGGTTAGCTTGACACTTACTGGGTACCGTTGTGGTGTGCTCATGCCCTTCCCTGCATATGTTTTTCTTGTGCAGATCTAGGTACCGCTTATCAGCTGCATTATCCGTGAGGTGGGACAACATTAGAGACTTCAAGGTATATCTGCATCGTCCGCAGACCTCGAGTCCCTATCTACTCTTCCCTATGTCGAAACGCATTCTTGTATTTTCCCATGTTTAGAATCTAGAGTATGGGATACTGTTTCATTTAAGTAGTTTGTGACTTACGATATTCTGAGTTTTGGGAGAATTTATGTTCATTTCGAGAGTGTTTATTGTATATGCCAAGCGACATCTTTAATTCCTATTTAAAATTTCCTGCTAGTTGTTAGTTTTTAGGTGTTCATTTCATCTTTCGGCAAATTATAGGCTTACCTAGTCATTGAGACTAGGTGTTGTCAAGATAGTTCACGGAGGGAGAACTTGGGTCGTGACAAGTTGGTATCAGAGCTCTAGGTTCATAGGAGTCGTGAGTCACAAGCCGGTTTATTAAAATCTTGCGGATCGATACGGAGACGTCTGTACGTATCTTCGGGAGGCTATGGAACTGTTAGGAAAATTCCATTTCATTTGATTCCTTGTCGTGCGAAATTATTGACTTCAAAATTCTAAACTTCTGTCTTTTATTCTCTCACAGATGGTGAGGACACGTGCGACCGGAGGTGACCAGGCACCCATGCCCCCTGCTAGAGCCGCCAGAGGCCAGGGCAGAGGCTAAGGAAGTCCACGTGGTGCAGCCAGAGCACCTGAGCGAGCTGCTACCGAGGAGCCCCCAGTAGCTCCAGTCGGAGCACAAGCATCTGAGGCGACTACTACTGCACCAGCTCTTCAAGAGACCCTTGCACATTTCATGAGCATGTTTAGCACTCTAGCTCAGGTAGGGTTGATTCCCCTTGCTCCAGCCATATCTCAAGCCGGCGGAGGAGCACAGACTCCTGCCGCCCGCACCCCATAGCAGCGGTTTCAGGTTGATCAGATTCCAGAGGTTATACCGGTACAACCTATATCCCCAGTTCAACCCGAGGGTAGGGCATCAGCTTTATAGGAGGAGCAACGTAGGTTCGAGAGGTACAAAAAGTACGACCCTCCTACATTCAGTGGTCTAGAGTTAGAGGATGCTCAGGGTTTTCTGGAGGGGTGCCACCATAATCTCCGTTCTATGGGAATAGCAGGGTCGAGTGGGGTTTCTTTCACTGCATTTCAGCTTTGAGGAGCAACCTATAAGTGGTGGCGTGCTTATGAGTTGGGCAGTCCGGCTGAGGCGGCTTCTCTTACATGGAATGATTTCTCGGATATGTTTTTGAATGAGTATGTTCCCCATAGCCTCAGGGACGCATGGTGCGTGGAGTTCGAGTAGTTGCGCTAGGGTGCTATGACTGTTTCAGAGTATGCAGTTCATTTCAATGACTTGGCTAGACATGCACCGGCCTTGGTTTCTACAGTTCGAGAGAGGGTCCATCGGTTTATTGAGGGACTCCATCCCAACATCAGAACTAGCATGACCCGGGAGCTAGAGATGGATATCTCATATCAGCAGGTTGTGAGTATTGTTAGGAGAGTGGAGGGCATGCTTTCTCGGGATGGGGAGGAGAGATAGGCCAAGAGGTCTCGAGAGTCTGGTCATTATTCTGGTCCCCGTGAGCCAATTATAGTTCGTCATGGTAGGGGCTATGTGAGTCACCCTATTCATTCAGCTCTTCCAGCAGCCAGTGGTATTCCGGCTATTCCTAGGCCTCAGGAGCCTTATTATGCACCGTCGGTATCTAGTGTTCCTCCTGCACAGGGTGCTTTCAGTGGTCAGTACAACATACCTGGTCCGAGCCAGCCATAACAACCACACCCTCCCAGAACTTGTTTTGAGTGCGGCGACACTCGCCATGTGCTGAGGGATTTCCCTAGACTTAGGAGGGGTGCACCTCCACAGACTTCTCAGCTATAGCGTGCTCCGTCGGGTCCTCAGGCCATGATTCTAGCACTAGTTATTACTTTACCTGCTCAGCCAACCCGAGGTTAAGGTAGGGGAGGTAGAGGTTGCCCTAGAAGGGGAGGCCAGGCCAGATACTATGCTCTTCCTGCTCGTACCGAGGAAGTTGCTTCTGATTCTGTCATTACAGGTATTGTTCCAGTCTGTCATCGAGAGGCATCGGTTTTATTCGATCTAGGATCCACTTATTCCTATTTGTCTTCTTATTTTGCTTTGTATCTAGGCGTATCCCGTGATTCTATGAATTCTCCTGTTCATGTGTCCACCCCCGTAGGGGATTCTATTGTTTTTGACCGTGTGTATTGGTCGTTTTTGATTGTTATTAGTGGTTTTGAGACCAGAGACAATTTATTATTGCTCAGTATGGTAGATTTTGATATTATCTTGGGCATGGACTGGTTGTCACTCCATTATACTATTCTTGATTGTCACGCCAAGACCGTGATGTTGGTTATGCCAGGCTTACCGCGATTAGAGTGGAGGGGTACCTTAGATTACACTCCTAGAACAGTTATTTCTTTCCTTAATGCTCAATGAATAGTTGATAAGGGGTGTGTTTTATATCTAGCTTATGTGAGAGATGTCAGTATTAATACCCCTACACTAGAGTCAGTCCTAGTAGTGAGGGATTCCCCTAATGTATTTCCAGCTGATCTTTTGATTTTGGCATTGATTTGTTGCCGGGCACTCAACCCATCTCTATTCCTCCTTATCGAACTGACCCTCCTAAGTTGAAGGATTTGAAGGAATAGTTACAAGAATTTCTTGATAAGGGCTTCATTCGGCCTAGTATGTTACCTTGGGGTGCTCCTGTCTTGTTTGTGAAGAAGAAGGATGGTTCTATGCGTATATGTATTGATTATTGCTAGTTGAACAAAGTTACAGTGAAGAATCGATATCCTTTTCCTTGTATTGATGACTTATTTTATCAATTACAAGGTGCCAGAGTGTTCTCCAAGATTGACTTGCATTCAATCTATCATCAGTTGAAAATTCGGGTGCCAGATATCTCGAAGACTGCTTTCAGGACTCGGTAGGGTCATTACGAGTTCCTTGTGATGTCATTTGGGATGACCAACTCCCCAACATCATTTATGCATTTGATGCACAGTGTATTTTGGCCCTATCTTGATTCATTCGTCATTATGTTTATTGACGACATTCTGGTGTACTCCCGGAGTCGGGAAGATCATGAGCAACACCTATCGACTGTGCTTAATACCTTGAGAGAAAAGAAGTTATATGCAAAATTCTCAAAGTGTGAGTTCTTGCTAGATTCAGTGGCATTTTTGGGTCACGTAGTGAAAAGTGAGGGGATCAAGGTGGATCCGAAGAAGGTGGAAGCGGTGTAGAGTTGGCCCAGACCATCCTCAGCTACAGCGATCCGGAGCTTTCTTGGTTTGGTAGGGTATTACTGTCGATTTGTTGAGGGATTCTCATCTATTATAGCACATATGACAAGGCTGACCACCCAGAAGGGTGCTCGTTAAGGTGGACAGAGGAGTGTGAGAAGAGCTTTCAAAAGCTTAAGACAACTTTGACTACAACCTCAGTATTGATATTGCTTACATGTTCGGGGTCTTATATTATTTACTGTGATGCGTCGCTAGTTAGCCTCGGTGCGGTGTTGATGCAGGACCGTAGGGTGATTTCCTACGCGTTCAGACAGCTGAAGGTGTATGAAAAGAACTATCCTTCCATGACCTCGAGTTAGTAGCTATTGTTCATGCCTTGAAGATTTGGCAGCATTATTTGTACGGTGTCCCTTGTGAGATCTACACTTATCACCGGATTTTATAGCACATATTCAAGCGGAAGGATCTTAACTTGCATCAGCGGAGGTGTTTAGAGCTACTCAAGGATTATGATATCACTATTTTCTATCACCCCGGAAAGGCCAATGTGGTGGCCGATGCCTTGAGTCGCAAGGCGAAGAGTTTGGGGAGCTTAGCATATTTGCCAGCAGCAGCAAGGCCATTGGCACTGGATGTTCAAGCCTGAGCCAACCAGTTTGTCAGATTGGATATTTCTGAGCCGAGTCGAGTTTTGGGTTGTGTGGTCTCTTAGTATTCTCTTTATGATCGTATCAGGGAGCGTCAATATGATGGCCCCCATCTACTTATCCTTAAGGACATGGTGATGCTAAGAAGGTCACTATTGGTGATGATGGTGCATTGAGGATGCAGGGTAGGCTATGTGTGCCCAATGTGGACAAATTATGTGAGTTGATTATTCAGGAGGCTCACAACTCGCGGCACTTCATTCATCCGGGTGCCACGCAGATCTATTAGTACTTGAGACAGCATTATTTGTGGCGTAGAATGAAGAAATACATAGTGGAACATGTGGCTCGGTGTCTAAATTGTCAGCAGGTGAAGTATGAGCATCAGTGGCCCGGTGGATTGCTTCATAAGTTGGAGATTTTGGAGTGGAAGTGGAAGCGGGTTACTATGGAATTCGTTGTTGGATTTCCATGGACCCAGCGGAAGTTTGATGCAGCTTGGGTGATTGTGGATAGGCTGACCAAGTCAACTCATTTCATTCCTGTGATGACTACTTATTCCTCCGAGCAACTGGCTCGAGTTTATATCCGTGAGATTGTCACACTTCATGTCGTGCCGATATCTATCATCTCTGACCGGGGTACGCAGTTTACATCACGGTTCTAGAGGGACGTACATCATGAGTTAGGTACTCGGGTGGAGTTGAGCACAACATTTCACCCTCAGACATACGGAAAGTATGAGCGCACTATTCAGATTCTTGAGGATATGCTCCGTGCGTGTGTGATGGAGTTTGGAGGTTCTTGGGATCAGTTCTTTCCCCTTGCGGAGTTTGCCTACAATAGTTATCAGTCCAGCATTCAGATGCCACCATATGAGGATCTGTCCGGTAGGCAGTGCCGGTCCCCAGTGGGTTGGTTTGAGCTGGGCAAGGCTAGATTATTGGGCACACACTTGGTTCAGGATGCTTTGGAAAAGGTCAAGGTGATTCAGGATAGACTTCGCACAACCTAGTCCATATAGAAGAGTTATGCGGATCGGAAGGTTCGCGATGCTGCATTCATGATTGGAGAGCAGGTCTTGCTCCGGGTTTCGCCTATGAAGGGCGTCATAAGGTTCGGGAAGAAGGGAAAGCTTAGCCAAAGGTTCATTGGCCCATTTGAGATGTTGCGGCGAGTTGGGGAGGTTGCTTATGAGCTTTCCTTGCCTCCCAGTCTAGCAGGAGTTCATTTGGTATTCCATGTTTCTATGCTCCGAAAGTATCACGGTGATCCGCCTCAAGTGTTAGATTTCAGCTCAGTCCAGTTGGACAAAAATCTATCTTATGTTGAGGAGCCAGTGGCTATTTTGGACAAGCAGGTTCGAAAGATGAGGTCAAAGAATATTGCATCAGTAAAGGTTCAGTGGCGAGCCAGTCGAGGAGGAAACTTGAGAGACCGACCAGGATATGCGCAGCCGTTATCCTTATCTTTTCACCACTTCAGGTATGTCTCTATGCTCGTTCGAGGACGAACGATTATTTTACGAGGGGAAGATGTGACGACCCGGCCGGTAGTTTTGAGAGTAATAGCTTGGATCCCTTATTAACTGCTTCCCCTGTATCATTTGCTGCTTATGTGACTTGCTAGGAGGTTTCGTTTTGGTTTTTGGAGTGTTCTGGGACACATAGTCCCTAAACGGAGGCTTAAGACTTAGGTTTGGACCGTAGTCGGAACTATGTAAAAACAACTCCGGAATGGAGTTTCGTCGGTTTCGTTAGCTCCGTTGGGTGATTTTGGGCTTAGGAGCGTGTTTGGATGGTGTTTTGGACGTCCGTAGCTCATTTAGGCTTGAAATGACGAAAGTCGAATTTTTAGAGATTCGGACCGGTAGTGAAATTTCTTATATCAGGGTCAGAATCCGATTCCGGAAGTTGGAGTAGCTTTGTAATGCTGAATTGGGTCAAACGGACGTGGTTTGGTTGGTTTCGACATCGGTTGTCAAATTTGGAAGTTTCAAGTTCTTTAAGTTCAAATCAGAGGATGATTCATAATTTTACTGTTGTTTGAGGGCTCGACTAAGTTCGTATTGTGTTTTAGGACTAGTTGGTAATTTTGGTTGAGGTCCAAGGGGCCTCGGGTGTGTTTCGAATGCTCAACAGATGTGAAATTGGACTTAGGCATTTTCTGAAGTTTGCTGGTTTCTGGTGTTTTCGCACCTGCGGTGGGGGAACCACAGGTGTGAGCTCTAAATGCGGAAAAATGAGCGCAGAAGAGGATTTGGGCAGCCCAGGTTATGATCGCAGGTGCGAAGAGAATTCCGCATCTACGATGCCCGCAGATGCGTCAAATTGTTCGGAGAATCGGTCAATGACAGTAGAAGCGAGAGATTCTCCGCAGGTGCGGCCACCTTATCCCAGCTGCGACCCTTGAGGACTTAACTGATTTTTGTACCTGCAATGACTTTTCCATAGGTGCGACGTTGCAGGTGCGAATAAAAGTCCGCAAATTCTGAATCGCTGGGCAGAAAAGGCTAAGTGCGGGGGTTTGAATTCATTCTCCATTTTTGGACCTGGAGAGCTTGGATTAAGGCAAAAATTCGGGGGATTTTCAGAGGAAGCTATTGGCTAACCATTTCTAACTTTTTTTTTGGTTGTATTCCATTAATCCATAGTTGTTTTCATCATTTAATTAAGGAATTTGGGTGAGAAATTGGGGGAAATGTGAGAAAACGTTCCTAGGCCGAATTTTGGGGTTTTGATCGAGATTTGGGTATTGTATTTGAGTAAATTTGGTATAGCTAGACTTGTGAGTGAATGAGTGTTCATATTTTGTGACTTTTACCCGATTTCGAGGCGTGGTTCCGGGGAGGCTTTTTTGGCGTTTTTCTAGTTTCTTGCTTTAGCTTTGATTTCATTAGCTAGATTACCTTATTGTAGTTATATTTATGTTATGTAATTGATTTTGGCCAGATTTGGGCCACACAAAGTCAGATATTCGTGGAAAGAGAACTGTTACGGATTAATTTGAGCGTGGTTCGAGGTAAGTGGCTTGCCAAACCTTGTGGAGGGGGGCCCTTTAGATTTGGTGTTGTTTGATATGTGAGCGTCGTGTACGTGAGGTGACGAGTACGTACATGAGCTAATTGTTGTAAAAACATGATTTTTCACTGAGTAATATTCGGTTCTTCTTCTTTTTTGAGTTATATCTTCATGTGTAGTATCTTGTTAGCTTATAATAGCATGCGTACTTGCCTTAATTGCTTATTTGAACTCTGTGTAGCATGTTTAGTGAAGTTCTTGTTTCTCCTTGACTTGTACTTAGCATAAATTGTAGAATTTCTTGTTGTAACTGTTATTTCCTTTGTCCGCGCTGCATATTTACTTTGGGACTACATAACGGTATTCCGGAAGATCCCCCTATACTGCATATTTGCTTTGGGACTACGAAACGGTATTCCGGGAGATCCCCCTGTACTGCATATTTACTTAGGGACTACGGAAAGGTATTCCGGGAGATCCCCTTGTACTGCATATTTACTTTGGGACTATAGAACGGTATTCCGAGAGATCCCCCAGCACTGCATATTTACTTTTGGGACTACGGGATGGTATCCTGGGAGATCCCTTGTTGTCAACTCTATGTACTGGTTGTTAGCTTTTTATAATTTTTTGTTCTCGTTAAATTTCAGTAATTATTTTACTACAATATTTCATTCTATCTTATCTTATTATATAAACCAGTAGGGCCCTGACCTGATCTCGTCACTACTCGATCGAGGTTAGGCTTGGCACTTACTGGGTACCGTTGTGGTGTTCTCATGCCCTTCCCTGCACATGTTTTTCATGTGCAGATCCAGGTACCTCTTATCATCCGCATTATCCGTGAGGCGGGACAACATTAGAGACTTCGAGGTATATTTTCTGCGTCCGCAGACCTCGAAGTCCCTATATACTCTTCCCTATGTCGAAACACATTCTTGTATTTTCCAGCGGCATCTTTACTTCTTATTTAAAATTTCCTGCTAGTTGTTAGTTTCTAGGTGTTAATTTCATCTTTCCGCAAATGTTAGGCTTACCTAGTCATAGAGACTAGGTGCTGTCATGACAGTTCACAGAGGGAGAACTTGGGTCGTGACAAGTTGGTATCAGAGCTCTAGGTTCATAGGAGTCATGAGTCACAAGCCGGTTTATTAAAGTCTCCCGGATCGGTACTAAGACGTCTGTACTTATCTTCGGAGGCTATGGAACTGTTAGGAAAATTCCACTTAATTTGATTCCTTGTCGTGCGAAATTATTGACTTTGAAATTCTAAACTTCTGTCTTCTATTCTCTCATATATGGTGAGGAAACGTGTGGTCGGAGGTGACTAGGCACCCGCGGTCCCTGCTAGAGCCGCCCGAGGTAGGGGCAGAGGCCGAGGACGTCCACGTGGTGCAGACAGAGCACCCGAGCGAGATGCTACCGAGGAGCCACCAGTAGCTCCAGCCGGAGCACAGGCATCTGAGGCGACTACTACTGCACCTGCTCTTTAGGAGACCCTTGCACATTACATGAGCATGTTTAGCACTCTAGCTCACGCAGGGTTGATTCCCCTTGATCCAGCCACATCTCAGACCGGGGGAGGAACACAGACTCCTGCTGCCTGCACCCCAGAGTAGTGGGTTCAGATTGATCAGATCCCAGAGGTTATATCGGTACAACCTGTAGCCCCCAGTTCAGCCCAAGGGTAGGGCATTAGCTTTAGAGGAGCAGCAACATAGGCTCTAGAAGTACAAGAAGTACGACCCTCCTACATTCAGTGGTCTAGAGTCAGAGGATGCTCGAGGTTTTCTGGAGGGGTGCCACCGTAATCTCCGTATTATGGGCATAGCAGAGTTGAGTGGGGTTTTTTTCACTGCATTTCAGCTTTGAGGAGCAACCTATCAGTGATGGCATGATTTTGAGTTGGGCAGTCCGGCTAAGGCAACTTCTCTTACATGGGCGCAGTTCTCGGATATGTTTTTGAGGAAGTAAGTTCCCCAGAGCCTCGGAAATGCATGGCACGCGGAGTTTGAGTAGTTGCGCCAGGGTGCTATGACTGTTTCAGAGTATGCAGTCCGTTTCAGTGACTTAGCTAGACATGCACCAGCCTTGGTTTCTACAGTTCAAGAGAGAGTATGTCTGTTCATTGAAGGACTCCATCCCAGCATCAAGACTAGCATGGCTTGGGAGCTAGAGATGGATATCTCGTATCAGCAGGTTGTGAGTATTGCTCGGATAGTGGAGGGCATGCTTGCTTGGGATGGGGAGGAGAGAGAGGTCAAGAGGTCTCGAGAGTCTGGCCATTACTCTGGTACCCGTGCCCCAGCTGCATTTCGTCGTGGTTGGGGCTATGTGAGTCATCCTGTTCATTCAGCTCTTCAAGCAGCCAGTGGTATTCCGGCTATTCATAGGCCTCAAGAACCTTATTATGCACCACCAGTATTAGTGTGCCTCCAGCACGGGGTGCTTTTAGTTGTCAGTCCAGCAGACTTGGCCCGAGCCATCCACATCAGGCACGCCCTCCTAGAGCTTGTTTTGAGTGTGGCGATACTCTCCATGTGGTGTGCGATTGCCCTAGACTTAGGAGGGGTGCACCTCCACAGACTTATTAGCCATAACGTGCTCCACCGGGTCCTCGGGCTATGATTCCAGCACCATCTATTACATCACCTGCTAAGCCAGACCGAGGTGGAGGTGATGCGTGGCTAGAATTCATGGTTTTAAGCATTATATACCTTGCATTTTATGTGATTTAATGATAAAATACACGTCGTATGTGCCTAATGGGGTTTATTTTATGTGTAGGTGAATTGGAAATGGAAACGGGGCCAAACGGATGCAAATACGTCAAAAACTACGCGAAAGGGGACACCTAGGCGATAGCCGGGCGACAGAGCCAAACAGCCTGACCAAGCCTGGCCTTACCCAGGCGTTAGAGACCTAACGCCAGGGGGTGCCTGGCGTT
>ML354752.1:0-42455 GCA_005239505.1 Nicotiana paniculata | reverse complement strand
AAAAAAAAAAAAAAAAAAAAAAAAAAAAAAAAAAAAAAAAAAAGGTTTCAAGTTGTGTTTTGTTTTTATTCTTCATACTCCACATCTCCGGATTCAAAAAAAAAGGTTGTTTGATTGTTAGAGTTGCTAATTCCATTACTGAAACTGTTGTTTATTGATTGGAATCGCTAGAAACTCTATCTTAATCTATCTTTCAACCTTTATTTGACCAATTTCAGCATTTTTCAAGTTTTAGGTACACATCTTATGAACTTGTATAATTTTTGAATTTTTGCATAATCACACTTCTCTGCTCTTCTATGAAATTTCGATATATTACTGCATTTCATGTGATGTTTCTCTTTCTTTTTTGTGTGTTTAAATGTGCCCAGATCTT
The DNA here is from genome assembly GCA_005239505.1 of Nicotiana paniculata. Lineage (NCBI taxonomy): Eukaryota > Viridiplantae > Streptophyta > Magnoliopsida > Solanales > Solanaceae > Nicotiana > Nicotiana paniculata. Next base: position 42,079 of record ML354752.1, on the reverse strand, counting down.
GTTTTGTTGTGATAGCATGTTTGTTATTTGCGTTTAAAGTTCATAGATCTGCTGGAACTAGCAGGTCTAGGTAATAGCACAATCTGAATTTGAATGTACTATCATAAAAGGGTTAAAACACAAATGAGCAATATGAATGAACTATCATGATATTTGTGAATCCTTAGTTGCAATGATCTCTATTCCCATTTGGATTTTATGAGTACGGATTATATACTATATTTTGTGAAACCAATCATTCTATATTCATCTAATAAGATATTATGAGTGTGCTGGACAATAGTTGGCGATTCAAATGAGTTATATGAAGCAGTGGTTTACAAATTCGGCTCATATCTTTTATTAGAATCAATTTCATTAATTGTAGCTAATTGATGAATTTTTTATAAGGAAGTATGAACTTCAAGTAGAGAAAACTATTGTATGATGATTTCATTTAAGTTGGTGATTAGACATGTTGTAGTACTTCAGTTTGTTACAATAGAATACAAGTATAGTTAATTTTTCCTCTCCAAAAATATTTTATATGTATTGGTCCTGGTCACGGTTCAGACCTATATTTGTGGTGATTTATTAATTTGAACCCTTGAGTTACAGCAACGAAATTTATCTGTTGGGCCGCCCATGGCAAACTTGTTAGGCCCATGTTTCATGAGTTTTGGGTGGTTTAATTCATCTGTCCCCGTGATGGATCGTTACACGGATTTGGGCCCATTTCAACTCATTCTTTTTTCTTAATATCTAATTGAGCCACTGCCAATTATATCACTGAAGTATGATTAATTACTAATCATTGCCTTGTGTCTAAAATTATCTCCCCCCTAGTCAAACGAAATCCATTTGAATACAGTTTGGTTGTATTTACTGTGTTCCTCTAAATTTAGAGTGTCAGTACGTGTTCAATCATTTTGTGAGAATTCAGTAAGCTAAAACACTATCTCATGTTACCACACTCATCCATAACCAATGACTTTTCAAATGATTTCAAATAACTTAGGCAATTAATTAATTCAAGAATATCGTAGTTTGCTTGTAGGCGTGAATAATAAATTATCATGACTATGAGTACGGCTCCCGTGGCATAATCATGATACATAACTCCAAAAATCAAGTGCATGCTCGTGTGACTCGACCCAACTTCAAAGTACTAATTAAAATAAATATGTTGTGAATCACAGGTATGTTTCACGTGGCATGCTTTTCAATATATACAAAAATAACGAGTGCGCGACATCGCGACTTGTTCAAATAAAATCCATAAATGGCTAAAAATAAAAGTGGTATAAAAGCGGCAAGGCATAAAAGTTTTTTAAACATGTAATAATTTAGATAATTAAGCCAAACATTAATTGTTAAGCGACCGTGTTAAAATCACGGAACTCAGGAGAGTCTCACACCTTCTTCTGGGTTAACAGAGTTTATTACCCGGTCTTCTATGTTCGCGGATCATAAATAGAGTCAATTTCCTCAATTTGAAATTTTAAAAATAAATCGATGACTTGAGAAACCATAATAATTATTCCAAGTGGCGACTCTTATTTAAATAAATAATCTCATTTCGAATAATGTCACTTTAATTGGAAAAACTCCTTATCTTCGAAAAAAGGAGGTGTGACAGCTCTGGCGACTCTGCTGGGGAATCGAACCCAGAGTCTCTAGTTCAGGGTTTAGAATTCGAGCTTAGATAACTGTTATGCTTGGCTTTCTTGTGATTGTATGATATTACATGATTGGGCATAATGTGCTAATTGTCGCTCATTTACCACTTTGATATTTTGTGAACTGTATATAAACTGTTACGCCACCATTCTTCTCAATAAGTCTTCTAAATCTTCTGGGAAGCGCACTGTAACGACCCGGCCAGTTATTTTGAGAGTTAGAGCCTATATCCCCTATTAATTGTTTCCCTCGTATCTATTTCTACTATTGTGTCTTGCCGGGAGGGTTCGTTTTGGTTTTTGGAGTGAATTGAGACACTTAATCTCTTAATTGGAAGCTTAAGTTAGAAAAGTCGACTGGATGTGGACTTGTGTGTAAACGACCTCGGATTTGAATTTTTATGGTTCCGTTAGGTGATTTTGAACTTAGGAGCGTGTCTGGAATGTGATTTAGAGGTACGTAGTAGAATTAGGCTTGAATTGATGAAAGTTGGAATTTTGGCGATTTTGGTCGGCAGTGGAAATTTTTATATCGGGTTCGAAATGGAATTTCAAAAGTTGGAGTAGGTTCGTAGTGTCATTTTTGACTTGTGTGTAAAATTTGAGGTCATTCGGACGTGATTTGATCTGTTTTGACGTCGCTTGTAGAATTTAGAAATTTCAAAGTTCATTAGGCTTGAATCCGTGTATAATTTGTGTTTTTTATGTTGTTTGATGTGTTTTGGAGGCTCGACTAAGTTTGTATGGTGTTTTAATAGTGGTTGGTATGTTTGGTTGATGTCCACGGGGCCTCGGGTGTGTTTTGGATGCTCAATGGATCATTTTTGGACTTAGGAAAGCACCGGATTTTCTGGTGTTTGTTACAAACATTTCTTCATCAAATTCGCGAGAGAGGCATTCACGAAGAGCATCTGGGAGACCAACTGGGTTTGTTCTTCGCGTTCGCGATGTTGTTACCGCATTCAAAATGATATGGAACATTTAAGGCTACGCGTTCGCGGTAAGTACCTCGCGCTCGCGTAGAGTCAACGGTCAGATGAGTTCCAGCATAATAGCCTACGCGTTCGTGATGGGTGTCCCGCATTCATGTAGTGTCAGGCAATGTGAGCTTCACGTTCGTAATTAGTGCATCGCTTTTGCGATGAGTGTTTTTAAGACTGAAGCAGCTTGTGCTTCGCGAACGTGAGGCTTTGACCGCGTTCGCGAAGAAGAAATTAACTGGGCAGTATTAAACATTTCAAAATCGAGGGTTTGGTCATTTTTATCAAAACTTGAGTTTGAGAGCTTGGAATTGGACGAGACTTTGAGGGATTTTCAAAGATATCAATTGGGTAATGATTCTACACTTGATTTTGGTTATACCCCACTAATCTACCCTTAATTTTATCATTTAATTTCGGATTTGGGGTGAAAATTGGAAAAATAGAAAGAAGTTCTTCAACTAAGATTTTGACTTTTTATTGGGATTTTGACATCAGATTTGGATAATTTTGGTACTAGCGAACTCGTGAGCGAATGAGTGTTCATAATTTGTGATTTTACTCGATTCCGAGACGTGGGCCCGGGGATGCTTTTTGAGAGATTTTCCAATTTCTTGCTTTAACTTTGAATCAGTTTGCCAGATTAGTTTCTTGTAGTTATATTTATGTTATGTAATTGGTTTTGGCTAGATTTGGGCCATTCGGAGTCGGATATTCGTGGAAAGAGCATTATTTCGGATTGATTTGAGCTTGGTTCGAGGTAAGTGGCTTGCCTAACCTTGTGTGGGGGAACTCCCCTTACGATTGGTACTATTGTTGATATATGAGCGTCGTGTACGTGAGGTGACGAGTACGTACACGTGTTATTTGTTGTAAAACCGGATTTTCACTAAATAGTAACTTGTCTTTCCTCTTATTTGAACTTATTAGCTTGTGTAGTATTATGTTAGACTAAGAAAGCATGCCTACTTGCCTTAATTTTTTACTTGAACTACGTGCAACATGTTTAGTGATTTTACCTGCTTTTCCTTAACTTGTACATAGGTTAACTTGTAAGACCTCGTACTGTAACTATTGAATTCCATTGTTCGACTGCATATTTACTTTGGAACTACTGAACGGTATTCCGGGAGATCTCCTTGTACTGCATATTTACTTTGGGACCGGAACGATATTCCGGGAGATCCCCCTGTCTTGCATATTTACTTTGGGACTATGGAGCGGTAGTCCGGGAGATCCCCCTGCACATTTACGTTTGGGACTACGAGACGATATCTCGGGAGATCCCCTGTTGTATTGCTGTGTACTGAGCTGTTGTTTTTCCATGATTTCCTTCTTATTACATTTCAGTCTTTATTACTGTGATATTTCATTTTGCTTTGACTTATTATATATATATATGTTTCGGTAGGGCCCTGACCTGACCTCGTCACTACTCGACCGAGGTTAGGCTTGGCACATACTGGGTAGCATTATGGGGAACTCACGCCCTTTCTTGCACAAGTTTTCCGTGTGCCTATCCAGGTACATATTACCCGTCTCATCGTTAGTGTAGTCGCTGCAGCTTACTGGAGACTTCAAGGTACATCTGCCTGCTCCCGCAGATCCTCATATTCCCCCTATATCCCTTATGTTGTTTTCCTCCTTTATTTTCTTTAGACACTATGTATAAGAAACAGTTAGACAAATTTCGTAGAGCTTGTGACTTGTGACTACCTGGTTTTTGGGAATAATGTTTATATTCGAGCGCTGGTGTTCTTGTATATGCCGAGCGACCTTTTTATCAATATATAATATTTATTGTAGTTAAGTTGATAATTATTGCTTTATTTCTGTTACTTCAAAATTATTATATTTACCTAGTCGTAGCGACTAGGTGCCGTCACGACGTCTTACGGAGGGAGAAATGGTTCATGAAAAGTTGGTATCAGAGCTCTAGGTTCACAGATGTCGTGAGTCACAAGCCAGTTTATTAGTGTCTCGCGGATCGGTACGGAGACGTCTGTACTTATCTTTGGGAGGGTATGGAGCTGTTAAGAACAATCATACTTCTTTGATTTCCTTGTCGTGCGAGTAATTGACATCAAATTCTAAAATTCTTCATTTTATTCTTTCTCACAGATGGTGAGGACTCGTATCGGATATCTAACGATCAGGACCCTGAGCCCCCTACCAGAGTCGCCAGAGGCCGGGGCTGAGGTAGAGAACGACTACGCGGTGCAGCCAGAGCACCTGCACGAGCTGCGATAGAGGAGCCCCCAGCAGCTACAGTTGGAGGGCCAGCACCGGAGGTTCCTATTGCTGCTCCAACCCTCCAGGAGACCCTCGCTCAGTTCATGAGAATCTTCATCACATTAGCTCAGGATGGACTAATTCCACTAGCTTCCGCCACATCTCAGGCCAGGTGAAGGGCACAGACTCCCGTAGCCCGCACTCCTGAGCATATGCTCCAGGTTGATCAGGCCCTAGAGTTTATTCCTATGCCACCAGTGGTTCCGGTTCAGCATGAGACCAGGGTAGCTGCTTCTAAGATAGAGCAGCTTAGACTTGAGAGGTATAAGAAGTACCACCCACCTTCTTTCAGCGGATTAGCTTCAAAGGATGCTCGGGGTTTTCTAGAGAAGTGTCATCATATTCTCTGAACTATGGGCATAGCAGAGACGGGTGGGGTTTCTTTTATAGCTTTCTAGCTGAGAGGAACAGCCTATCAGTGGTGGCGTGCCTATGAGCTGAGTAGTCCGAATGAGGCATCCTCACTCACTTGGACTCGGTTCTCAGATATGTTTTTGCGTGAGTATGTCCCCCAAAGCCTCAGTGATGCTTAGCACGCGGAGTTTGAGCAGATGCGCCAGGGTTCTATGACTGTGTCGGAGTATGCAGTTCGTTTTAGTGAGTTAGCCCGACATGCACTGCCTTTGGTTGCTATAGTTAGGGAGAGGGTTCGTCGCTTCATTGAGGTACTCCACCCCAGTATCAGGAACAGTATGGCCAGGGAGTTGGAGATGGACACCTCTTATCAGCAGCGTGTGAGTATTTCCATGAGGGTGGAGGGCATGCTTGCCCGGGATAGAGAGGAGAGAGAGGCCAAGAGGTCTCTCCATCGTAAGGGTTTTGTGAGTCTCCTTGTTCATTCAGCTCTTCCAGCCGCTAGTGGTGTTCCAGCTCCTTCCGGGCCTTAGGAGCCTTATTATGCACCACCAGTATCCAGTGAGCCTCCTGCTCGGGGTGCTATTAGCCGTCAGTCCAGCAGGCCAGGCCCGAGCCAGTCACAGTCTCCGCATCCTCCAAGGGTTATTTTGAGTGTGGTGATACTCTCCACATGGTGAGGTATTGACCCATACTTAGGAGGGGTGCACCTCCACAGACTTCTTAGCCACCACGTGCTCCACCGGGTCCTCTGGCCATGCTTCCAGCACCATCTGCCGCCCCACCCACTCAGCCAGCTCGAGGTGGAGGTTGGGGAGGTCAAGGTCGCCCTAGAGGGGGAGGTCAGGCCAAGTATTATGCCCTTCCAGATTGTTCAGAGGAAGTTGATTCCGATTTTGTCATCACAGGTATTGTTCCAGTCTGTCATAGGGATGCATTAGTATTATTTGACTCAGGATCTACGTATTCATATGTGTCTTCTTATTTTGCTCCACATTTGGGGGTATATCGGGATTCTTTGAGTTCCCATGTTTATGTATCCACTCCGGTGGGATATTCTTTTGTTGTGGACCATGTATATCATTCGTGTTTGATTTCTCTTAGTGGTTTTGAGACCTGAGCCAATTTATTATTTCTCAACATGGTAGGTTTTGATGTTATCTTGGGCATGGACTGGTTGTCGCCCCATTATGTTATTCTTGATTGTCACACTAAGACTGTGACGCTGGCTATGCCAGGCTTACCACGATTAGAGTGGAGGGGTACCTTAGAGTATACTCCTCATAGAGTTATTTCATTTCTTTAGGCTCAGCGAATGGTTGAGAAAGGGTGTGATGCGTATTTGGCCTATGCGAGAGATGTCAATGTTGATACCCTTACAGTTGAGTCAGTTCCAGTAGTGAGAGACTTCCCAGATGTGTTCCCAACTGATCTTCCGGGCATGCCGCCCGACAGAGATATTGATTTTGGCATTGATTTGTTACTGGGCACTCAGCCCATCTCTATTCCTCCTTACTGTATGGCTCCTCCTGAGTTGAAGGAGTTGAAGGAGCAGTTGCAGGATTTTCTTGATAAGGGCTTCATTCGGACCAGTGTGTCACCTTGGGGTGCTCTGGTCTTGTTTGTGAAGAAAAAAGATGGTTCTATGCATATGTGTATTGATTATCGCTAGTTGAACAAGGTTACAATGAAGAACAGGTATCCATTGCCTCGCATTGATGATTTATTTGATCAGTTATAGGGTGCCAGGGTGTTTTCCAAGATTGACTTGCGTTCAGGCTATCATCAGTTGAAGATTCGGGAGCCGGATATCCCGAAGACTGCTTTCAGGACCAGATATGGTCACTATGAGTTTCTTGTCATGTCTTTTGGGCTGACTAATGCTCCATAAGCCTTTATGCATTTGATTCATAGTGTGTTCCGGCCTTATCTTGACTTCTTCGCCATTTTGTTTATTAGTGTATTCCCGGACTCGGGAAGATCATGAGCAGCACCTGAGGACCGTGCTTCAGACTTTGAGGGAGAAGAGGTTGTATGCATAATTTTCTAAGTGTGAGTTTTGGCTTGAATCAGTGGCATTCTTGGGTCATGTAGTATCGAGTTATGGGATCAAGGTAGATCCGAAAAAGGTGGAGGCAGTGCAGAGTTGGCCTAGACTGTCATCAGCTACGGAGATCCGCAATTTCCTTAGTTTGGCGGGATATTATCGTCGCTTTGTAGAGGGATTTTTATTTATTGCAACACATATGACCATGCTGACCTACAAGGGTGCTCCATTCAGGTGGACAGAGGAGTGTCAGGAAAGCTTTAAGAAGCTCAAGATAGCTTTGACTACAGCCCCAGTATTGGTATTACCTACAGGTTTGAGGTCTTACACCGTCTATTGTGATGCTTCGTGGATTGGTCTTGGTGTGGTGTTGATGCAGGATGGTAGGATGATTGCCTACGCGTCCAGACAATTGAAGGTGCATGAGAAGAATTATCCTGTCCACGATCTCGAGTTATCAGCTATTGTTCACGCCTTGAAGATCTGGCGCCACTATCTGTACGGTGTTCCTTGTGAGATCTACACTGATCACCAGAGTTTGGAGCACCTGTTCAAAAAAAACATCTTAACTTGCGCCAGCGGAGGTGGTTGGAGCTACTTAAGGATTATGACATCACTATTTTCTACCACCCGAGGAAAGCCAATATGGTGGTCGATGCTTTGAGCTGTCAGGCGAAGAGTTTGGGGAGTTTAGCATACCTTCTAGAAGAGACCCTTAGCATTGGATGTTCAGGCCTTAGCTAGCCAGATTGTGAGATTGGATTTTTTTGAGCCGAGCTGTGTGTTAGCTTGCATGGTCTCTCGGTCTTCTCTTTATGACCGTATCAGGGAGCGTCAGTATGATGACCCCCATCTACTAGTCCTTCAGGACAGGGTTCGGCGAGGTGACCCTGGAGATATGACTATTGGTGATGATGGTGTGTTGAGGATGCAGGGCCGGATATGTGTGCCCAATGTGGATGGGCTTTGGGAGTTGATTCTTGAAGAGGCCCACAACTCGCGGTATTCCATCCATCCGGGTGCCGCGAAGATGTACCAGTATTTGAGACAACACAATTGGAGGAGGAGGATGAAGAAGGATATAGTTGGGTTTGTGGCTCTGTGTCTCAACTGTCAGCATGTTAAGTATGAGCATCAGAGATCAGGTGGCTTGCTTCAAAGGCTAAAGATCCCAGAGTGGAAGTGGGAGCGGATCACCATAGATTTCGTAGTTGGGCTCCCATGGACTTCGAGGAAGTTCGACGCTATTTAGGTGACTGTGGATCGGCTGACCAAGTCAGCTCATTTCATCCAGTGATGACTACATACTCTTTTGAGCAACTAGCTCGAATCTACATCCGAGAGATTGCTCGCCTTCATCGTGTTCCAGTTTCTATCATTTCAGGCAGAGGCACACAGTTTACGTCACGGTTCTGGAGATCCGTACAACAGGAGTTGGGCATTAGAGTGGAGTTGAGCACAACATTTCACCCTCAGACGAACGGGCAGTCGAAGCGCACGATTCAGATTCTAGAGGATATTCTCCATGCTTGTGTAATGGAGTTTGGATGGTCATGGGACCAGTTCTTGCCACTTGCAGAGTTTGCCTACAACAACAATTACTAGTCCAACATTTAGATGGCATCGTATGAGGATCTGTATGGTAGGCAGTGTCGGTCCCCAATGGGTTGGTTCGAGCCGGGTGAGGCCCGATTGTTGGGTACAGACTTGGTGTAGGATGCCCTGGATAAGGTGAAGGTGATTTAGGATATACTTCGCATATCCCAGTCCAGACAGAAGAGTTATGCGAACAGGAAGGTTCACAATTTAGCATTCATGGTTGGAGAGCGGATCTTGCATCGGGTATCGCCTATGAAGGGCATCATGAGGTTCGGAAAAAAGGTCAAGCTGAGCCCGAGGTATATTGGTCCTTTTGAGATATTTCGGCATGTTGGGAAGGTTGTCTATGAGATTTCCCTACCTCCCAGCCTAGCAGGAGTTCATCCGGTATTCCACGTTTCTATGCTCCGGAAGTATCACGGTGATCCGACTCATGTATTAGATTTCAACTCAGTCCATTTGGACAAGGATCAATCTTATGTTGAGGAACCAGTGGCTATCTTGGATAGGCAGGTCATAAAGCTAAGGTCAAAGAACATTGCTTTAGTAAAGGTTCAGCGGAGGGGTTAGTTGGTCGAGGAGGAGACTTGGGAGACTGAGCGGGATATGCACAGCCATTATCCTCATATTTTCACAACTTCAGGTATGTCTCTTTGAGAGTTAGAGCCCCGATACCCTATTAACTGCTTCCCCTGTATCTATTTCTTCTATTGTGGCTTGCTGGGAGGGTTCGTTTTGGTTTTCAGAGTGAATTGAGACACTTAGACTCTTAATTGGAAGCTTAAGTTGGAAAAGTCGACCGGATATCGACTTGTGTGTAAACAAACTCGGGTTTGAATAGTTATGGTTCTGTTAACTCTGTTAGGTGATTTTGGACTTAGGAGTGCGTCCGGAATGTGATTTAGAGGTCCGTGGTAGAATTAGGCTTGAATTGGCGAAAGTTGAAATTTTGGCGATTTTGGTCGGCAGTGAAAATTTTGATATCGGGTTCGAAATGGAATTCCGGAAATTGGAGTAGGTTCATAGTTTTATATTTGAATTGTTTGTAAAATTTGAGGTTATTCGGACAAGATTTGATATGTCTCGACGTCGTTTGTAGAATTTAGAAATTTCAAAGTTCATTAGGCTTGAATCCGTGTATAATTTGTGTTTTTGATGTTGTTTGGAAGCTCGACTAAGTCTGTATGGTGTTATAGGATTGGTTGGTATGTTTGGTTGAGGTCCCAGAGGCCTCGAGTGTGTTTTGTGATAATAGGCTAGATTCACGTAGTTTAGCGTCTATTTATACTCCAACTTCATTACGCTTCACTGTCTTAGGAATGTTAAATGATGGTAAAATGGCTCTAATTGTGGATTTTATGTTTCGCAGGACCAAAGTGTGCTTATGAGGACCTAGGATGGTGTTTGGAGCCAAATTGAAGGAGAAAATCCCCTTGAGTTTCTAGCGTGTGAAAAGAAGGAAGAAAATCGCTAAGGAAGACTACTAGTCCACTAGCGCGACCGCGCTAGTCCCAGGTGTTTGAGGCAGAATGAAGGCCCATTAGAGCGGCCTTAGTGTGCCTAGTAGCGCGACGGCGCTAGCCCAGCGATGAAAGGCAGTACACTTGGCCATTAGCGCGGCCAATAGCGCGGTCGCGCTAGTCCAGCTCGCACACGTTATTTTTCAGGGGTAAACTTGGAAGCTTGGGAAAATTCCACTTAACCTATATAAGGTTCAACTCACCCAAAAGAGAGGATTATCAGGGTTTAAAGTCTTTGTTCAAGAAAAGCAAAAGGCAAGAGGCAAGAGGCAAGAAGGACAATTGGGCATCAAATCTCATCTTTCTTCCTTGTGTTTCTACCATTATTGATGAATTCTTCTACTTGTTTTTTAGCATAGTTATGAGTAGCTAACGTTTAGTCTACGGTTTTGGTGGGACCTTTTGAGGATGAACATCTTGTTATATTTATATAGTTTGCTTGGTTTTAATCTCTATTTTTTCAACTAAGTTCTTGTTGTAGTTGATTGAAGAGCCCTCAATCAGCTGTGCCTATTTAGTGTGTATCTACTCGAGAGAGAGCGTATATTTAGGTAGTTGTTGAACAACACCACTCCCAATGTATAGGAGGGATCCATAACCGAGGGTTTAAAGATTGGATTAGAGATAATGATACCTTGGGTGCAATCTAAAGTGAGCTATACTAAAAGATAGCTAGTGTAACTAAGAGTGCGTCTAGTAAATTGTCGTAATTACTCGGGAGATTTTTACGGTAACAAGAGTGCTCATGATTGATAGAGATAATTAGGCCAAACTATATGAAATATACAAGAAGGGATTCTATCAACAGGGGGAAACCATAACCTTAGATCTTTCTCGCATTTGTTTACAACCTAGCAATAGTTATCTTCTAGTTTAATTACTTTCATTGAGTTATATTCTATTTTAATTAATTTCATTCAGTTTTAGTTAGTAGAAACACCAACAATTGATATTCATAATCTTTGGGAAGTTGAGTACAAAGAATCGAGTGAGTTTAACAACTATAATTGATAGGTTAATTCCCTGTGGGATTCGACTCTGGGTGAAATACTCAGATTATATTTGCAATGTACGCTTAGTCCTTTTTATAAGGCATAGTTGGGCGTGATCAAATTTTGGCGCCGTTGCCGGAGAATTAACGGTGTTATCAATTACAGTTTGAAGAAATACAAAATTCTTAAGTGTAGTCAATTTTTTTCAATTTTCATCTATACATTGAAATTTTAACGTTTGCTAAATTGGTTGTACAGGTGCATGCCTAGAAACTCATCGAGAACTGGTGAAGTATTTGAAGCCTTATCAGACCCCGAGAAAGTTTTCAAGGCCTTGAATCGGTCCAACTGGAAAAGCAAACAACAACCATCAATTGAACAACTTGAACCCGACATGGAAGATCTAAACAACAGGAACAACAAAGGGACGACGTGGTAGACCCAGTTGCGTAGATAGTGGAACCTCTTGTGCCAGAGGCTCCTTTATATGACTGGGCACAACCCACGGCGGAGAATTTGGCCACTGCAATAGTAGTCCCTCAGATACAGGCTGAGTCCTTTCAAATTACAAACAATATGTTGCACTTGCTGCAGAACAAGGGACTATTTTCGGGTTCATACATTGAGGATCCCCAACAACATTTGAAGAATTTCCTGTCGATTTGCAAAACTCAGAGGCAGCCAAACGTCACTCAGGAAGCAATAAAACTGTTGTTGTTTCCATTCTCAGTGATGGGAGCAGCCCAGACTTGGCTAAACTCGCTACCCCATTAATTCCATTACCACATGGGCGGAGTTAGTTAAGCAGTTCGTGAACAAATTCCATCCACCCAACAAGACAGCTCAACAAATTGATGAAATCTTGAGCTTAAGACAGAAGCCAACTGAAACATTGCAGGAAACATGGGTACGATTTAAAGGAATGTTGGTTATCTGTCTGCACCATGGTATTCCAGAGCAAATGTTGGGGCAGCGTTTCTATATGGGTCTGGCGGATACCGTAAAGGAAAATGTAGATGCTTCAGTTGGTGGAGCATTCTTGAGCAAAACATGGAGATAAAGCCAGATCCTGCTTGATAAAATGGCGCAGAATTCGGGGTGGACAACCAGGAATGCACCCACTACTCCGGTAGTTCACTCAGTGCCCTTTGATCCATCCAACAATCTTGCTGAAAATATGGCCACCTTAATAACACAGATGAGCATACTAACCAAAAAGGTGGAGGAGTTAGGCCAAAAGCAGCAGGTACATATTGTGGATACAACCAATGGGGGCTTATGCACATCTTGCATTAGTCAGTCACTTGGTAATCAGTGGAATGTTGAATGTGATCATCATCACTACCCTGAAAATATGAACTATGTGTCGAATTATGGGGGTCAGCGACAGGGTGGGCAGAATTGGGGCCAACAAAATCAACCATACAGGCCAGTTCAACAGCTACACAACAGTGGAAACATGGGAGCCATGCGACCTCAGGGTAATGGGGTATGAAAGGCCATAGGGGTACAATAATCAGAATCAGCAACAGGCTTATCACCTCCCTCAACAACAACATGGTGGGAGACAGGAAGATGGGTTTTCTAGACTTGAAGCAATGATGCAGCAGTTTATTGGGTCAACTGCAAAAATAAGTGAGAGAGTATATGCACATGAGTCATCTATAAAAAATATTGAAGTGCAAATGGGCCAGATCTCAATGTCTTTGAATAATCGTCCTCTTGGGACATTTCCTGCTGACACTCAGGTAAATCCTAAAGATCAGGGTCCAAAGCAGCTGATGGTGGTGATTCTATGAAATGGCAGGGACTTAGACTTGGAGCAAGAAAGAGCTTGGGAAAGAAGACAGGCTGAGACACTGGTACCAGTGCCTATTGAATTTGATGATTCAACAAAACTGATTGAGGTAACAATGCAGTCTACCCAGGAAGAACCTAGCACGCAAGTTGAGGCTGAGAAAGAAGCTGAGAAAGCCCAAGAACCGGTGATAGAGGTAGTGTCTGACAAAGGAAATTACCAAATCATTGGGAAGAAGAGACCTCCAGCACCATTCCCACAGAGGCTGGCCAAGTACCAGAAAGATGAGTAGTATAAAAAGTTCTTGGATATGTTGAAACAAATACAGGTAAATATTCCTTTGATTGATGCTCTGAAGGAGATGCCTGGTTATGCCAAAATGATGAAGGACTTGATGTCCCAAAAATTCGACTTCCAAGACTTGGCCACAGTGACCCTTACTCAAACCTGCAGTGTCGTTGTGACCCGACCAATTGCGGAAAAGCTGTCTGACTCAGGGAGTTTCACCATTGGTAACTTTTCCTTTGCCAAGGCACTTTGTGATTTAGGGGCCAGCATTAATATTATGCCCCTGGCCATCTACAAGAAGTTAGGTATTGATAGAGCTAGACGGACCTCTATGTTGTTACAACTAGCAGACAGGACGGTGAAGAGACCGTCAGGCATTCTTGATGACGTATTGGTGCAGGTAGGGAAGTTTGTTTTCCCTACAGATTTTGTGATACTGGACTGCAGAGTGGATGAGGAGATTCCCATAATTCTGGGAATTCCATTCTTGGCCACAGGGCGATCCCTCATTGATTGTAAAACTGGGGAGCTCAAGGTGAGATTGAACAACGAGGAAATCACATTCAATGTGCAGAAATCCATGAGGCGACCAACTGAATTCGCTAATTGTTCTCTTATTGATGCCGTGGATGTGATACTGGAGGAAGATGATGAGTCCTTGACTATTGAGGACCCCCTTGCTGCATGTTTGATGAATTTGGATGCGGAAAATGGGGAGGAATTGGCAGAATGGGTGTTGGATCTTGAGGGCAAAGGCGTGTGGCCAAGGTCACTGGAATTCGAGCCCCTACACTTAGAAAAGAGAGAAACTCCGCCAGCCAAGCTGGCGGTTGAAGAACCACCCAAGCTGGAATTAAAGCCATTGCCATCCCATCTCAGGTACGTGTTTCTAGGACCCAACTCTACTTTACATGTTATTATCTCATCCAGTTTGTTAGATGTGCAGGCAAAATAGCTCTTACAGGTACTCACTGAGTGCAAGACTGCCATTGGGTGGACCATGGCATACATAAAGGGGATCAACCCGACATACTGTATGCATAAAATCTTGCTGGAAGAGGGGCACAAACCTTCTAGGGAACACCAAAGGTGGCTGAACCCAAACATGAAGGAAGTGGTAAAGAAAGAAATTATAAAGTGGTTGGATTCAGGAATCATTTTCCCCATCTCTGATAGCAATTAGGTTATCCCGGTGTAATGTGTCCCTAAGAAGGTTTGCATGATGGTTGTAAAAATGACAACAATGAGTTGATATCTAGAAGAACCGTCATGGGCTAGAGAATTTTCATGGACTACAGAAAGTTGAATCTAGACACCCGGAAAGATCACTTCCCACTTCCCTTCATCAATCAGATGCTCGATAGACTGGCAGGGAGGTCTCATTTTTTGTTTTCTGGATGGGTACTCGGGGTACAACCAAATTTCCATTGCCCCGAAAGACAGAGAAAAGACCTCATTCACATGTCTCTGTGGGATTTTTGCCTTCAGAAGAATGCCTGTTGTCTTATGCAATGCACCTGCCACATTTCAAAGGTGCATGATGGCTATATTCACTGACATAGTCGAGGATATAATGGAGGTGTTCATGGATTATTTCTCAGTGGTGGTAAATTCGTTCGATGAGTGCCTAGCAAATCTGACCCGAGTGCTGAAGTGGTGTATTGAGATGAACCTTGTGCTTAATTGGGAGAAGTGACATATAATGGTGCAAGAGGAGAGAGTCTTGGGGCACTTGGTGTCAAGCAAAGGAATTGAGGTGGATCATGCTAAAGTTGATTTTATAGCAAAGCTTCCACCTACCACATTGGTTAAAGTAATAAGGAGTTTCCTTGGGCATGCCGGGTTTTACCAGCGTTTCATCAGAGACTTCTCCGAAATCGTCAACCCCATGTGTAAGTTGCTCGAAAAAGATAACCCTTTTGTGTTTTCTAATGATTACAGGGTAGCTTTTGAGGAGTTGAAAAAGAGGTTAGTCACAGCACCAATCATTGTTGCCCCCGGCTGGGAGCAACCATTCGAGCTCATGTGTGATGTCATTGACTACGCAGTGGGAGCAATGTTGGGACAACGGAAGGAAAAGACAATGCACCCAATTTACAATGTGAGTAGGACATTGAGTGGAGCTTAGCTGAACTACACGGTGACCGAAAAAGAGATGCTGGCAGTGGTGTTTTCTTTCAATAAGTTCAGATCATACCTGATCGACTCTAAGGTAATTATTTACACTGACCATGCTGCCCTCAAGTATTTTATTGAGAAGAAGGAACCCAAGTCGCTCCTGATTCGTTGGATGCTGCTACTGCAAGAATTCGATTAGAGATCCGTGACCGTAAGGGCACGGAGAATCAAGTCGCAGATCATCTGTCACAACTTGAAGGAGCTGAAAATGCAGTGGAAGCAGAGGATATTCTGGAAACCTTTCCAGAAGAGCAACTACTCGCCACAACCATGGAGGAAGTTCCATGGTATGCAGATATTACAAACTACCTGGCAAGTGGTAAAGCCCTATGAACGCTCATCTGCTCAAAAGAAAAAGTTTTATCGTGACTGCCGCAATTATTATTGGGATGAACCTTACTTGTTTAAAATTTGTATTGATAACATAATCTGGAGCTGCCTCCTCGAGATAGAGCATTTTTTTGTTTTGCAGGCATGTCATGCATCAGCGTATGGAGGGCATTTTGGAGGAGTCAAAACAGCGGCTAAAGTTCTAGAGGCTGGATTCTATTGGCCAACTGTGTTCAAGGATGCACACCAATGGGTAAAGGGCTGTGACGAATGTCAAAGTACGGGGAACATATCTTGTCGTCATGAGATGCCCATGAACCTGATTCAAAAGGTTGAGGTGTTTGATGTATGGGGGATTGACTTCATGGGTCCCTTTGTCAGCTCCTATGCCAATAAGAACATACTTGTTGTTGTAGACTATGTGTCCAAATGGTAGAAGCTGCAGCACTCCCCACCAATGATGCACGAGTGGTGGTGGGGTTCTTGAAGAAGAATATATTCACCCGCTTTGGAACCCCAAGGGCCATCATCAGAGACGGAGGCAGCTATTTCTGCAATCGTGCCTTCGAGAAGCTGTTAGCAAAGTATGATGTGCGCCACAAGGTGGCTACCCCATATCACCCTCAGACAAGTGGACAGGTTGAGGTGTCAAATCGAGAAATAAAGAGTGTGCTAACGAAAACTGTAAATTCCACAAGAACTGACTAGGAGAAAAAGTTGGATGATTCACTCTGGGCCTACAGAACTGCATTCAAAACACCAATTGGTATGTCACCGTACAAGTTGGAGTTCGGGAAGGCCTGTCACCTGCCGTTAGAACTGGAACATCGAGCTTGGTGGGCACTGAAACAGTTAAATATGGACCTTGATGCTGCGGGCACAAGTCGATTCACCGAACTCCATGGGCTAGATGAATTTATCTTGCCTTTGAAAGCATGAGGTTGTACAAGGAAAGAATGAAGCGGGTACACGACAAGAACATTGTGGATCAAAACTTCAAACCCGGAGATATGGTGTTGCTCTATAACTCAAGACTGAGACTGTTTCCGGGTAAACTCAAGTCCCGATGGTCTGGACCATTTCATGTGGTCGAAGTGTTCTCCTCAGGTGCTGTAGAAATTGGTTATGAAAAAGATTCCCACACCTTCAAAGTTAATGGGCATAGATTGACACCGTATGTGGGTATGGACGAGAACAAGGAAGTGTCTGTGATGCATCTCACTGAACCTAGGAGGTCGAGCGAGCCTTAAATTCGCTCATTCTATGTCGTGTCGCGACGTTAAATCAAGCGCTTCATGGGAGGCAACCCATTGATTTGTTGTAATTGTCGTGCCATGACATTAACTAAGGCGCTGATTGGGAGGCAACCCAATGTGTAATGTTTATAGTGTAAGGGATGAGTAATTGAATTGTTGTAAGTACTAACATATGCAGGTGTGCGCGGGCGAGGGTAGACTCAAGCCACTCCAAGGAAAAATCAAAGTATTTTGAAGCCTAAGGTAGCGCGACCGCGCTACTGAGCGCGACCACGCTACTGAGCGCACTAGTGGTCGCGCTAATGGCCCTACGTTCTATCTTGTATCGATGCCACTAGCGCGGGGGCGCTAGTGGTCATGCTAATGGCCATATATTATGTCTCCACTAGCGCAGTCGCGCTATAGGCGCGCTACTAACCGCGCACCAGGTAATTTTTTTTTTTACTTTATTTTTTATTTTTTATTTTTTTTACTTTTTCACATTTACTTTTTCTAATTAACCAACCCTAACCCAACTCTCCCACATCTCCCACACCCACTTCTCCAAAAACCCTTATTCTTCTTCTTCTTCTTCTTCTTCTTCTTCTTCTTCTTCTTCTTCTTTTCTATTCTTCTTCCAAGAACAATCCCCCACCTATACCCAAGTACTCACACGCCCCACGTCTCTTGCACACTCCAACCATAACCCAATTCTCCACTTCTCACTCCTTACACACACAGGTATGTGTTTCTTTACTATTTTTTTTTCTCTTCTATTTTTTTTTAGTCTTTTTCCATTGTTGAAAGTAGTAGTTTTTCTTCTTGTTTAGTAGAAGTAATTGGTAGTGTATGTGTATTAGTTGTGGGTGATGGTAATTGGGGTGTTGTGTGCCTTGATTTAGTTGGGTGAAGTTTGGGAAATTATGGTGGTGATTGGAGTTTGATTAATTGGGGGCTCCGATGAATACTGCCCACCAAGTGTTTGTAAATACCCCACTGAAGGGAAATTATTGTGACCAATTGTAAGGTGAAGTCTGAGTAATCACAGTTGGGTCACCTCGTGGTGCTGCGAAAATAATATCTTTATTGTAGGTACAATGGAACCCTCTCGGAAGCGTCAATCCAACGGATCATCTTCCGGCAGACAAGCAAGTTCTTCCTCGGGCACACGAGCAAGAGGAGCACCTGATACTCGGCCTTTCAATAGCAACAAATTTGTATCAGCTAAGGCCTAGGACATATTTGCGGCAAATTAATCAAAGGCAGCCATACCTGAACGTGGTGTAGACACGGACTCACTCCGTCGTTTCTGCTAAAGGATGTATAATGAGTTGATGCGGAGGAGACTAGATGTGTTCTTTGAGGAGCCCGATGAGGCTAATGCCATGACAGTGAGGGAGTTTTATGAAAACTGCCTGGAACACAAGAATTATGTGGTAACAGTGAGGAAGAAGCAGGTGAATGCCTCTGTGGAGGTCATTCGGACGTTTTATCGGCTGCCAGACCCCGTGGATACGTACGAGGACAACTGTGAGGCATATGGCTGGCGCTATACTCAGTGGGAAACGTTCCTCCCAACCATTTGTGTCCCGAACGCAGATATAAAGTGGTACAAGTACGGGCAGAAGTTTCACTCTTCAACCCTCACCTTTGAAGCTAAATGTTGGCTCCATTTGATCAACAATCGCTTACTCCCATCCCACAACACCTCGGAGGTAAACATTCCTCGTGGGTGTTTGATTTGGTGCTTTATAACGGGCCGCGACTTTGAAGTGGCCAAGCTCATGCATGAGGAGATGTTCGTCCGCAGTAAAGTTCAGAGGTATGGCTTATTTTTCCAATATCTTGTCACTCGATTGTGCCTTGCAGCTGGGGTACCAGGAAACTTGGCGGTGGATGGCAGAGTGCCAACGGGGCATACGCCTCCAGTGTTGACAGGGTCACTATTGGAAAGGAAGAAATGGCCATTGATGATGACGAGGTGGAGAATGAGTCTGATGAGTATGATGAGGAGGATGAGCAAGAAGATGAGGAGGAGGTGCAGCCCACTCAGGAGCAGGCTGCCGAGGTCACAGGCCTGTCTAGGGCCAGTCGGGGACAGAGAATGGACCACCCGGAACAGGACATGGCTGGGTTGTGCACCTCGGTCACCGACCTGAGTACGCGGGTTGATGCAGTGGCTTACCAAAAAAGAAAATCCGAAAAGAAGATTATGGGCTGGCTGCGTGCCCTGGGTCATACATGTCACCAGGACACAGGGACAGTCTCCGACCAGGACTGAGCTTTCAAGAAAGTCCCCTTACCTCTCTTTGTTTATTTTGATTTCCATGAGGACACGTCTTCATCTTAAGTGTGGGGTGGGGGAATGCTCACTTGTACATGTACATACGTAGGAACTGATTGTTAATTTTTGCTTTTGTTGAGTTTTGTTGCTTTTGTTTTTCTTTTGTGATTTTTAGTAGTAGTACAACTAATTAAGTCGTCTTGGACCGACGACAGACTCCTTTTCGACGGAATTCTTGAGCGTCCAAGTCGACCATAAAAAAAAATATAGTGGACTCTTCCTGACGACGGATCTCTTGGGCAGTTTTCTTGAGGGAAGTTAGTCTAAAGAAAACACCAAAAAGATTTTATTTTTTAGGTAGTGTAGCAACTCCCCCTTGGTTTTCTTTTGACCGCAGTTCTTTTCCAAGGGTTTTGCTTGAACCGGGTGTAGTTAGTTTTCTTTATTATTTTGTTGTTTTTGTAGTTAGGTGTTTGTGGGCGATGATCTGAAACAGGAAAAGCATCCTTTAGTGCTGTTACACCCGAACACCAAAGACCCTAGAATGTGACGCTTAGGCTCAGTTGTTGATTCGTGTGGAGTGCCTTAAATTTGTATGTTGTAACTAACTTGAAAACTTGATGAGGGTGTCTTGATAAACCAATATGGAGTGAGTCATGTTCCATATGTGTGTAAGGTGTATTGCATTATATTCTATGCTCCACATTCATGCCTAAAACTTGCCATGTATGTTTGCAAAGCGAAATAGTAGCTTCGTTCAGTTTTAGAAGTGATATAGGCATTTCTTTGTTAAGCCAGATATAAAGTATACCCACCTGATTGTAATCTATCATAGTTAACCCCTTTGAGCTTATAAGCCTGTTTCTTTGGCACCCACATTACAAACCTTACCCAATTGTTTAAATGGCCATCCGTTTGAACCCTTTGCCTCTCATGAGCACTTGAATTGTTAGAGAACACGTAAAAGTCAAAGTGTGGGGTGGTCGTTTGGTTTTTTAGTGGAATAAAATAAATAGAAAGAAACGTGCAAGGCTTTGGAAAAAAAAAGGACAATGAATAAATGTAGTCTTTGATAAGTGGTGAAGTGATATAAGTGCACCTAAGTAAATTTAGGGGTAATATAAAGAAAAGTGTGGTGGAATGTTTGGCCTGGCATAGATCTGGTCTGAAAGCGAAAGTAAATGTAATAAAAGTGCTTAGGGAGGTTAGTCATTATATCTAAATATATCCTACCCGTCCCTTAGCCTACATTACAACCAAATAAAGACCTAATTAATCTTAAACTGAATGGGCTCGATTAGTAGAGTATTACACTACGGGAAAGCCTATGGTGCAACTTTGTGGCATATGAATGTTCTTTCCGAGAGTGAGTAATTCTTTCTATTTGAGTTCTTACTTGTTCTTAATATCATTCTTGTGGAACTAATCTCGTGTGTGAGGTAAGGACACTTGATTCATGACAGAGAGGTAAGTCTTGACCTCTGTATAGAGTAAATTAAGGAAGTATGAACATTGGCCCATTAGCGTGCCCAGTAGCGCGATCGCGCTAGCCCAGCGATTAGAGGCAGTACACTTGGCCACTAGCGCGGCCGCGCTAGTCCATTTCGCACACGTTATTTTTCAGGCGTAAACTTGGAAGCTTGGGACAGTTCCACTTAACCTATATAAGGTTCAACTCGCCCAAAAGAGAGGATTATCAGGGTTTAAAGTCTTGTTGAAGAAACGCAAAAGGCAAGAGGCGAGGAGGAGTATTGGGCATCAAATCTCATCCTTCGTCCTTGTGTTTCTACCATTATTGATGAAGTCTTCTACTTGTTTTTTAGCATAGTTATGAGTAGCTAACGTTTAGTCTACGGTTTTGGTGGGAACTTTTGATGATGAACATCTTGTTATATTTATATAGTTTGCGTGGTTTTAATCTCTATTTGTTCAACTAAGTTCTTGTTGTAGTTGATTGAAGGGCCCTCAATCAGCTGTGCCTATTTAGTGTGTATCTACTCGAGAGAGAGTGCATATTTAGGTAGTTGTTGAACAATACCACTCCCAATGTATAGGAGGGATCCATAACCGAGGGTTTAAAGGTTGGATTAGAGATAATGATACCTTGGGTGCAATCTAAAGTGAGCTATACTAAAAGATAGCTAGCGTAACTGAGAGTGCGTCTAGTAAATTGTCGTAATTACTCGGGAAAGATTTACGGTAACAAGAGTGCTCATGATTGATAGAGATAATTAGACCAAACTATATGAAATATACAAGAAGGGATTTTATCAACAGGGGAAACCATAACCTTAGATCTTTCTCGCATTTGTTTACAACCTATAATTACTTTCATTCAGTTATATTCTAGTTTAATTAGTTTCATTCAGTTTTAGTTAGTAGAAACACCAACAATTGATATTCATAATATTTGGGAAGTTGAGTACGAAGAATTCGAGTGAGTCTAACAACTATAATTGATAGGTTAACTCCCTGTGGGATTCGACTCGAGGCGAAATACTCAGATTATATTTGCATTGTCCGCTTAGTCCTTTTTATATGGCATAGTTGGGCATGATCATTTTGGATCCTCAACGGATCATATTTGGAAATAGGAAAGCAACAGATTTTCTGGTGTTTGTTGTAGGCATTTCTTCATCGCGTTCGCGAGAGAGGTCTCGCGTTAGTGAAGAGCATCTGGGAGGCCAGCTGGGTTTGTTCTTCACGTTCGTGAAGTTGTTACCGCGTTCGCGATGATATGGAACATTTAAGGCTATGCGTTTGCGATAAGGACCTCGCGTCCGCGTAGAGCCAAACTGTCAGATGAGTTCAAGGCATAATATCGACGCGATGGGTGTCTCACGTTCGTGTAGCGTCAGGCAATGTAAGCTTCTTGTCACGACCAGTGCATCGCATTCGCAATGAGTGTTTTTAATACTGAAGCAGCTTGTGCTTCACGAACGCAAGGCTTTGATCGCGTTCGCGAAGAAGGAATTAACTGGGCAGTATTAAACATTTCAAAATCGAGGGTTTGGCCATTTTTATCAAAACTTGAGTTTGGGAGCTCGGAATTGGACGAGACTTTGAGGGATTTTCAGAGATATCAATGGGTAATGATTCTACACTTGATTTTGGTTATATCCCACTAATCTACCCTTAATTTTATCATTTAATTTCGGATTTGGGGTGAAAAATTAGAAAAAATGGAAAGAAGTTCTTCAACTAAGATTTTGAGTTTTGATTGGGATTTTGACATCGGATTTGGATAATTTTGGTACGAGCGAACTCGTGAGTGAATGGGTGTTCATAATTTGTGATTTTTACTTGATTCCAAGACATGGGCCCAGGGAGGCTTTTTGAGCGATTTTCCAGTTTCTTACTTTAACATTGATTCTGTTTGCTAGATTAGTTTCTTGTAGTTTTATTTATGTTATGTAATTGGTTTTTGCTAGATTTGGGCCATTCGGAGTTGGATATTCGTTAAAAGAGCATTATTTCGAATTGATTTGAGCTTGGTTCGAAGTAAGTGGCTTGCCTAACCTTGTGTGGGGAACTCCCCTTAGGATTGATACAGATTCCCATGCACTAACAACATGGCGGAATATGAAGCCTACATATTAGGGCTCAACCTGGATGTTGATATGAATATTCAGGAACTGCTGGTAATCGACGATTCAGACCTGCTGGTACATCAAGTACAAGGATAATGGGCTACCAAGAATTCCAAAATACTGCCATATCTGCATCATGTACAAGAAATGAAGAAAAGGTTCACAAAGATAGAATTCCGACATGTCCCCAGAATTCAGAACGAATTCGCAGACGCATTGGCCACCTTGTCATCAATGATACAACATCCAGACAAGAATTTCATCGATCCCATTCCGGTGAGGATCCATAATTGGGCGGCATATTGTGCTCATGTTGAAGAAGAAATGGAAGGAAACCCCTGGTTCCACGACATCAAAGAATATTTGACAAAAGGAGAATACCTAGAGCATGCAAACCATACTCAGAAACGCACCCTTCCGAGATTGTCCAATCACTTCTTCCAAAGTGGAGGAACCCTATACAGGAGAACTCTCGATCTGGGACTGTTAAGATGTGTTGACTCAAAAGAGGCTTTCAAATTGCTTAAGGAGATACATGTCGGAACCTGCGGCCCACATATGAACAGCTTTATCTTGGCCAAGAAGATACTCAGGGCCGGATACTTTTGGATGACCATGGAAACAGACTGCATACGATACGTTCAGAAATGCTACCAATTCCAGATACATGCAGACATGATACAGGTGCCGCCAAACGAGCTTAATACAACAAGCTCACCTTTTCCTTTCGTTGCTTGGGAAATGGATGTCATCGGCCCAATTGAGCCCACCGCTTCAAATGGGCACTGGTTCATTTTAGTGGCCATCGAATACTTCACCAAATGGGTTGAAGTTGCATCTTACAAAGCGGTAACCAAGAAAGTCGTTGCAGATTTTGTCAGAGACCGGATTGTTTGTCGATTTGGGGCTCCAGAGTCCATCATCACTGACAATGCCGCCAATCCCAACAATGACCTGATGAAAGCCATGTGTGAAACTTTCAAAATCAAGCACAAGAATTCCACAACATACAGGCCTCAAATGAATGGATCCGTAGAGCCGCCAACAAAAACATCAAGAAGATACTAAGGAAAATGGTTGAGAATCACAAGCAATGGCACGAGCAATTACCATTCGCCTTACTGGGATACTGTACAATAATCCACACATCAACTGGGGCAACTCCGTATCTGCTGGTTTATGGTATTGAAGCTGTCATTCCCACCGAGGTAGAAATTTCTTCTTTAAGAATCATACAAGAAGACGAACTCAGCGATGCAGAATGGATAAGGAACCGCTATGAGCAATTAGCCCTCATAGATGGCAAGAGGATGAATGCAGTGTGTCACGACTAGCTCTATCAGAATAGAACATCCAGGGCTTTCAATAAAAGGGTCAAACCAAGACAGTTCACGTCGGGGCAGCCGGTACTAAAACAGATCTTTCCACATCAAGATGAGGCCAAAGGAAAATTCTCTCCCAACTGGCAAGATCCTTACATAGTTCATATAGTATTGATAGGAGGAGCGCTCATACTCGCAGAGATAGACGGAGAAATATAGATAAAGCCTATCAATTCAGATGCAGTCAAAAGATACTATGTGACTATATCATCATGATAAACACCATCGCAACGACACAATCGCTATGCATGAAACACATTTTCAGCTAAGAATACTTCACGCTTGCTCTTCTCTTTGCATGGGACTAAGCATTATCCCGAACCTTGCATGAGGCTAAGCCCTGCCTCTCCACTTACATAAGGTTAAACACTGCCTTCTCTTTGCATGAGACTAAGCCCTATCTCAATCCTTGCATGAGGCTAAGCCCTGCCTCTCTATTTGCATAAGGCTAAGCACTGCCTTCTCTTTGTATGGGAGTAAGCATTTTCCTGAACTTTGTATGAGGCTAAGCCCTACCTCTCCACTTACATAAGGCTAAGCACTGCCTTCTCTTTGCGTGGGACTAAGCATTGTCCCGAACCTTGCATGAGTCTAAGCCCTGACTTTCCACTTACATAAGGCTAAGCACTACCTTCTTTTTGCATGGGACTAAGCATTGTCCTGAACCTTGCATGAGGCTAAGTACTGCCTCTCCACTTACATAAGGCTAAGCACTGGCTTCTCTTTGCATGAGACTAAGCCATGTATCAATCCTTGCATGAGGCTAAGCCCGTCCTCTCTATTTGCATAAGGCTAATCGCTGCCTTCACTTTGCAGAGGTTTAAGCACTGTCCCAAATCTCACACGAGACTAAGCACTGCCTCTCTTGCATCGGGCTAAGCTTTACCCTCAACTTCACACAAGACTAAGCTCTGTCTTGTTGCCTCTAGCATCATACCTCTACACCTCATGGGGTGAAATATAGCCAACTTGTCCGAAGGCTTCATAGCCTGAAGCACCATCCTCATAGCCGGAGGACATCACGCCATGGCCTGAGGATCTCTCAAATTTGCACATCATTATTCAAAGGCGTCATGGTTCGGAGGCACCATTTTCATGGCCCGAGAATATCATTTCGTGGCCTGCGAATCCCTTACCACACAACTCATGGCCCGGGACATCATGGTCTAAGGACGTCATCCTCACCGTCCAAAGACAGTTTTCATGGTCTAGAGGGAATTTGCATCATGTCTAAATTTAATAAAATTTATATATATGCTCGCGATATATCTTTTTTGGATTTGCAGGTGACCCGGTAAGTAACTGTTATCCCAACAGGAGCAATCCCGCTCAAGTTCCTTCAAAATATTTCAAACCTGATTATTCGCCATAACCATTTCATCCTATTCGAAACCATGTGTCCGTCCTTGTAACAACTCCATCGGTTTATTCCGCCAATGGATCCAGAACTACACACGGCCTGATTCCTATAAAACCAGGTATATGTAGGCAGCTCGAAAATCGGAGTGCGGCCTTTATCTCTCAAATCCCTATTCCGTCAAAATTGGCCATCATATCTTTACCCGACAACTCTTTCATCATTCCCGGGTAAAGAGGGGCAGCTATTGATACCCAATTTTTTCCATATATATTTTAAAAATTTTCAAAATAGTGCATGAGCATCAACCAGCATTTTTCCATAATTTTCTGTAATTTTTAGAGGATTTTTAATCAATTTATTCCAGCATTTTATTATCTAAATAATTACTAATTGCATCACAAATAATTTTATATTTATTACTTAATTTTTATCATTTATATTTATATTGAGCTTTAATCATTTTATGCATAATTATACTTGTATCTTTACGCTATAATTGTAATAACTTTGCAATAATATCCCATATATGCATAATTACATTATTTACACGAAAAATGACTTTTTATATTTTTATAATATTAAGTAATTATTTTAAATCATTTCCATATACAAATAGCATTTTTTATCATTTTATTAATTATTTTATTAATTTGAATGGGTATTTAAAACATAGTCCTTTTTAATTGATTTTTCGGACCTACCCCAACCAAATACCCTATCCAGCGCAATAACTCAATACCCAATACACTAACCCAACCACCCATACCCATACCCATCCAATTAAACCCGCCCCACCTAATCTAATCTTGGTCGTTGAGCTCAGAAGATCAACGGCCCTAAATCCTCCAACCTTTTTTAATATACCAAACACCCTTAAACCCTAATTCATTCGTCACAACCCGCCGTCTTCTGATACTCTCCTCTCCTCACCTCTCTCACCCCCTCAAACCCTAGCCCACCGTCACACTTTCCCTCTTGATTCATGGGATCTTCCCTTGATTTCCTGCTTATTTGGCTTTGTTTCTCTACTGGCTACCCGATATTGATGCTACTTGATTCATTTGCCTCAAATGGCAAGTGAATCTCAAGAGACTCGAACCAGATCTAGTTCAAAGTCTCACATACCTTGGCTATTTCCCTCTATGTTCATCCCAATACCTGTGGGTACGAATATTTTCGTATCTTAGGGTTTCAAATCTCTTGTTCAAACCATATTTGGTTCAACTTCTGTTTATTTTTATGAATCTGGCTATTTTTTGGTTGAATCTGTTTAGATCTTCTCAGATCTGAAACGATTTTATGTTTGTTTTGGTATTTCTCCTTTCAAATTTCAATACTTCTATCACTATATTTTCTAGTCTTTTTTCTATAATTATTCCTGACCGATCTTGTTTACCCTAGAATTAGGGTTTTGATTTTTAACAGATTTTTGCCAAAAATGTTTGAACCTTTAATAGTTTTTCTTTTTGACTGATTCTACTTACTTTAATTAGTTCCATCTACATACCTTTGTGTTTCTGCCTATTTTCGTAGGGTTCCGATCATTTAATTGCACATTTTATTGTCTTTATCTGTTTGCCTTTAACTCTGGCGTTAATTTCAAAGTGATTTTTTAATTACACCAAATTAGGGTTTGAAATCATGTCTTCCCTTTTCGTACAGTACTGGTGTTTACTTATGCGGTTACCTGTTCTTACCTTATTTGGACCAATGTTTGATTAATAATTTGTCCTACTTCCCTTAACTTAACCTTACTGGCCTGATTTTATGTTCTTATTATTGAACTCGGCTTCTAATTGATTTTGGAATTATTCCTTACCTTATTTAACCTAGTACTTGACTACTGATTGATTCCATATAAGGTCTTCCTTAAATTAAATGGCATGATCCTGACTTTACTCGATTCTGTCTTGTTAATTGATTCATGTCGACCTTAATTGATTGTTAAGTTATTTTCATACCTTATTTGTGTATGACTGGTTTATTACCTTATTTGTTTACTTCATTAAGTGCAATTTAAACCCCCTTCCTCACTCCCTTTAGGACAACTCTAAAACTCTCTAACTCCATGTTCTCACAAAAACTTAAGCTCTCTCTTTATTCTCTTTTTTTGATTTCTGCAATAAGTGGCTATTATTTGGCCGACTGAAAGGCAAGGCCAAATTCTCTGAATTTAACTGCTATTGCATTCTCACCTGTTTTCTTCTCAACTGGTATGCCTTAACTCTTACTATTCTGTTCTCTACGCTTTATTCGATTACTCAGTTTCAATCCTCAGCATGATTCTGCTTTCTATGTGACTACATGATCCCATTTAGTAATAATGATAAACTAAGTTACTTCAAATAAGGTGACCCCTTTTCCTAGGTTAGTTCAATCCGTTTCTTGTTCTGAACCTTGCCAGATACTGTAAGCATGTAATCAAATATGTTTGTGGTTTAATTTATAGGTTTGGTTCGTTTCTGTCTCTGTGTTTAAGCCATGATTGCTTTAATATTTAGCCTAATCAAATGCCAATTTGTTTGAACTATGTACTGAACATGAACTTTGTTTGTTTCTTGGTGCAATTTACAACTCTGTATTCTGAATTAGCTTGCTTCTAAAAATTAAACTATTTTAAAACCTGCCCCCTTTACCCTTTATGCATTGGTTTTCAAACTCCTACTCTTAGTCATTTAGGTTCTCACCACCCCCAGTGTGAGCACTGCATAGGGTCCTTGAGACTCCTCCGAACTCTGACACATTGGGGCTGGTCTTCCAATCTTTTTGTGATTTATTTTCCGAATGTGGTTCTGGTGTGAGCATTGCCCGGGGTCCCTGAGGACCTTGGGAACTTTGACACATTGGTAACCTAATTTTATGTTCCATGGATACTATGCTCCGGAGTTGTTATGATTGAAGGCCTGGTTCCTAGGTTTAGATTGGGCCTATGAAGGCTCCCTATAGTGTAATTATTACTGTTATGTAATTCATTCAATATTTTGGGCTGTAATAATCTCTATAATAACATATTTAGGGTTTATTAGTAAAAGTTGGGGGATCCTATATATTTGTTAAAGTCGGGTAGAAATCCTTCCTATAGGTTTAATTATGTTGATTGAATCATGTGAGTTCCATACTTATTTAGAGATCCTGCCTATGTGATTTTCCCGATTGTTTGATTTTGTATTTTTACATTCGCATACTAGAGATCCTGTGTATAGGCTTTTTCATTAATTCTGCATTAGAAATGATGTTCATAGGATCTTACACATATTTTTAACCCAATGTGCATTAGTGACCATGTCTATAGGATCCTATTTGTTTGAAATAATGATCTTTCCTGGCAATCTGCTTAATGTCTTCCAACATGCGGTTAATAGATATCATGCCTATAGGGTGAAATCATTCTCAAACCTAGAAATCATGTCTATAGTATTTAAAGCTAATTAATATCCTGCCTATAGGGTGAAATCAGTCTCAAACCTAGAAATCATGCCTATAGGCTTTAAAGCTAATAAATATGATGCCTATAGGGTGAAATCAGTTTCAAACTCAGAAATCCTGCCTATAGAGTTTAAAATAGCTTCAGACTTAGAAAGCATGCCTATAGGATTTAAAAGGAATAAAAACTTGTCCTTATGAGTTAAAATCAGTGCTACACTTAGAAATCCTGTCTATAGGCGTGTAATTAATAAGCTCGTAGAAATCATTCCTATAGGATCATGTTGGTCGATTCTGAAGTTGTTCGCTACTATCAATCACTTATGCAATATATTTATAGGACTTAAAAATGATTCTGGGTTTATAATTGTGACATATTACTGCCTGAAGTGCCCAAATTCATGCTAAATAAAATCAGTAGGCAAACAAATAGGTCTTAATGCTCGCCTTAATAAATTGTCTCTGCATTCTGTTTTCCCACATAGATATCATGTCTATAGGATTCTAAAGTAATAAAGTTTGCGTGCTTTTGTTGTCTATGTGTGGAGGTCAATATGAGCCCATACTTGTTCCTTATATGAAAGTCCTATCTATTATTGTTTGTCGCCTAGATTTCACATTTTTAATATAGGTTGGCCTAGAACTATTCCAAATAGAGGTCTTAATGCCTCCAGGGCCATAGGTAAGGGACGGGTAGTGCACGCATAAGGAACGAGCTAGAAACTGCTAGAACGCTTAAGTAACAACTTAAAGATAGTAATTGGGTAGTAAGCAGATGACAGCACATGCATTAATACTATGAGTGGCACCCCAACTTGAGGGAGTCACAAAGTATTGTATAGAATGATCCTATAGGCTAAAAAACTTAGAACCCCATATACTTCTGTTTAGAATAAATTGGATATCGCATCTGGTCAAAATGTTTTCTTCTCTTTTTTCTATACTAATTCGCTTAATTTAAGTTCGACCGGGACCCACCGTTGTGGACCTCGAGGGGTTCCTAACACCTTCCCCTCAAGGTAATTTGAGCCCTTACCCGATATATGGTGATGTAAACTGGTTCTATGAGTTAATTGCTCTAGGTGCCCTAACGCACCTTAATCCGTTAGGTGGCGACTCTCTCAATACCTTACTCTCTCAAAATGATTTATCCCAAAAATGTTGAAACCCGATTTTGCGAGAAAAAGGGGGGGCAACAGTCACGACATCTTACGGAGGGAGAAATGGGTCCTAACACACACGGTGGCGTGGCTTCTTTTCTATTAGAGTGTCATATCCCTAATTTAGAATGAGGATCGGATCAGTTTCAAAGCTGGATGGTGTTTTGGTTCCCGGTACATTGCCCCCTCGGCTCGAGTTGTCCGCTCAGGAAGCCAGGTCTAGAACAACACACCCCAGGATTCAAACCTAGAATAACATAGCCTCATGCCGGATCCCTAGTGGGAACGTCTATTTGCATCACGTGCATTTGACTTTGGGGAATCAACACATGGGTTGGGTCCCCTTGGACAGGTGTACCCAAATTGAAAGACCATCCTGATGCATTTTACATGATACGTGTGCATTTGTTTGCTTTGGCTTGCATGTTGGCCACCTTCTAAAGTAGGGAAAGAAATTCAAGAAAACCCAAGAGTGAGGTAAGAGAGAGAAATTTACCCGGTGTTGAAAAATCCAGGTATTAAAAAAAATCCGGAAACGCTGCCAAAATTTTGAAAAAAAAAGGAGAAAAAGAAAAGCCATTTCAAAATGAACCAATATTTTCAAAAGTCATATTTTTCCTATTGTGTCAAAACTTACCGAACTACACGGATTTGATTCTCACCGGATGTGAGATACGTAGGCTACCTTCATTGGATTCGGCTCCGCTTTTGCAAAAAAACTAAAAATATGAAATGTTTTAAGTTATCGTAAATAAAGTTAGGTGACATTGTTTTTTTCCAAACAGCCAGAAATGTCTCGTCAGGATGCCGGAAGGCCTTGTTTTAAAAGAACATCCACATATGGTCTTTTTTTTTCAAATTTAGGCCACTTAGCAAGCACAACCCTAAAATCTTCCCTTTCGAAGTGCTGAAGGGCCGTATTTGTGAAAGTAGCCGTGTTTTGTTTTAACTTTTGCAAAATTAATATTTTAGGGTCAGTTTTTTAAAAAATTCCGCATGTTTTAACCCAGTCACCTTATTAAAAAATGTGCAAAAAAATGAGCACTGTTCAAAATCTACTTGTGAGGGTTGTGGACAATATCCCATTGACACTCCACATCTGGTGGAAAGATTTGGGAAAACAAGGGCGAGACTGAGTCAATCAATACTTGGGGGCGTTCACCAGACTATTAAAGATTCAGCCTAGAAGTGATTTGATAGAGGCACTAGTTCCATTTTGCGACCCAACCCACATTGTTTTTCACTTCTCAAATTTTGAGCTCACACCCACTCTAGAAGAAATGGCAGGCTATGCCAGGAATACAGAAGGATTAATTCACAAGTATTTGGTGTCTCCAAGGACCGTTGATCTCGCCCAAAATCACACCTCAGTTTTGGGTTGTGAAGCGATCGATTGCAATAATACTTACCCAACTGGGAGTTGGGATTGATTCCAAAGGAAGAGTAGATGGGATTAGGTATATACTCGGACTAAGTGCGTAAAGTGTCTAAGATGAACTTCCACAAACTTTATTTTAAGTCTACTTATAAATTACGCTACGGTATGCAAATGAAAATCTAGAGAATGATATTTTTGGTGTTGTTTTTCAAGTATGTAAAATATCTAGGGTTATGACTTCCACCTATGTGTTTGCCTAAAGGGTTATGGGCTTCAGAGCGGGCTTCGTTGGTCGAGGCGTATTAGAGCAATCAACACCTAATTACCCATATAATACCTCTCGGTAATAAAATGGTTTTTCCCAATTTGGTTTTCTCAAGCCCAAATAGGTATGCACAAAACAGTTGATAGATGCTCAAGTCGGGTTTTACTATCTCTAGATTCAACCCTTTAATTGGGACTATCAATTTCTTGGGTTCATCCCAATTTCTTGTTAGCCAAGTTTTCCTAGACTAAGTCTCTTTTTCTCAAGTAGAGACTAAGTCAAATAGGATTGAACCAATGTTTGCAACCATTAATTCTACAATTATAGCAAGAACTAGGCTAAATATTACACACCCAATCATAAACAAGCCCTAAATCAAACACCCATTAGGTACCCACACTAAGGTTGGATCACAACCCTAGCTAGAAATTTAGCTACTCATAGTGGGTGATGAAAAAAATAAAGGAGAAAAGATGATTAAACTCATATTAAATGATAAAGAGATGAAAATCCAATGTAAAATGACAACCTATGATAACGTTTCTTAAAACAATAAAGAAAAACGGCTACCAACTCTCAGATATAAAAAACTTAATGGGGTCCGCACTTTGTTGCAACTCTATACAGGAGTGGCTTCTACGGCCGCATAATTCAAAATTGCGGCTGCACTTCTTGAGTTCTGCGGACCGCACAATTCTGAGCGCGACTGAACTTTTGATTTTTGCGGCCGCACAATTATAGTGCGGTCCGCATTTCTTGATGGTCTCGGATATGAATTTCTCTGACTTTGTCTTTTGCGGCCGCACAATTACTGTGCGGTCTGCACTTTTCAAAGAGGATCTGTCAAATTTTCTTCATGATTTGCGGCCGCAGACAGAATTCTACGGTCCGCACTTTTGCCTTTTTTCTTGATTTTTGTCGTTGTTCAAAAACACTCCTTCTTGAGTTGAATTTCGTCACTTTGGTTCATTTTCCAATACATCTGCAAGTAAGCATATTTCATCAGTTTTCAGGAATACCTTTAATCATTTTTGAACTAAAACGAAAGTTAAAAGGCGCAAATAAGTAGTCAATATCTCCACTTATCAATCGTCACTCCCCATAAGTTTCTAGATTTACTGAAAATAGATAGACAGATTTAGATAGAATGTCTGGTGGGTGGAGCTTGAACTCTTCATTTTCTATACCAGTGGTACGAGCATCGAGGGGGATTCGAGAACCCAGAAAGTGGACTCGACAGTAAAGGTAACTAGTCAAAGTTGGAGGTGCATAGATGCTTTGCCTTCATGGTGGTATTTTTAGGAAATTTGGTGTTTCCAATGGAGGATGGGCACATTGACCTATGCCTAGTCGGAATCGTCCATGTTTTGACTACTCCGACCAAAAGCACCCTCGCACCTATGATTGTATCAGATATATTCTGAGCCTTAACCTTCTATAAGGTCGAGGCCATGTTTTTTGAGGGGTGCAATTTTCTACTACAGATGTGGATAATTGAGTACCTTTGTCACTGTCCCCGGTACATGAATTATGGTTCTATCGGGGAAAGCTGTATTGAGGAATTTGGTACGCTGGTGACGGGATTCGTAATGCCAGAGGGAGTCAGTAATTGGGTCACCCACCTTCGTTCTTTGACTGTGGATCAGATAGAATGGATATTGGGTTGGCTTCCCGTCAATGAGATTGTTCATATGCCGGCCACCGGCCCCTTTTTCCTGTTGATGGGTCTCTGCAGCATCCAGTCATATGCCCCATACCAGGTTTTGAGACAGTTGGGAATATGTACGATAGTTCCCAAAGATGTGGACCTTCGTACTCACATGGTGGAAATCCATTTTGATGCTCAATATCCAAAAGATATGGTCCGTCAAATTTGGAGCGAGTGCTAGTATTTGGGGGCAAACACCAGAGTACATGATTTTTCTAAGGGCTAGTTTTACCGGGGTATCATGCTTGGTATAAAAAGGGAGTCACAGTGAATGATGAATCCGAAAGGCCGGATAAAAGGCCCCATATCCAAGTATTTGTTGATACAGCATGAGAGTAGTGGGCTTGGTTAGCCAAAGAGAAGGAATACTGGGCCACATCATCAAATTGGAGAATCAGGTCAGAACCATTAAATTTGAAAGTGGTATGCAAGCTGCTAGACATGAGAGAGAAAATAAAAGGTTAGCCAGAGAAAATGAAAACCTCTGAGCTCAACTCCAGTAAATAAGAATAGCCACTGAGACGCCTATAAGAAGTGAAAGGAATCAAAAGATCATGGGCAACTTGAGGCAAAAATTGCACGACTATGCAGCCGATCTAACAAAGGCCGAAAAAGATTTAGCAAAAGCTCGGGCAAGGCTGGTCCAGTTGGGAAAAGATGTGGAAGAACAGACAAGGTTAGCCCACCAAGCAAAGCAAAGTTACGACAGAGAAGCCGTGGGTTTAAGGAAAGAGTCAGCTACTCTCGAAAACGAAATGGTTCAGCAGGTAAAAGACTTTAGGATGGAGAGAGAGCACTACTATGCATTGATCAACAAACTGGAGGAGAGTGTGTCGATTTTGCAAAACCAAAACAACAAGGCCATGCTAGTAATAGAAGTCCGGGAACAGTAGATTGGACGATTGCTCCAGGAGAAGAGTGTTATTAAGCTTAGAATCAAAGAAATAGCTGAATACAGTGTGATGAAATGCAATGAGTGTGAGAATATGACTAGAGCTATGTAATTTGCTTCAGTGTTGTCTTTCACTCGCCAGGTCATGGCCGACCTAGAGTTCCTTCAATATGAGCTTGCAAACGGAACCACGCTGAGACCGACTGATGTCCCTCGGGCCCCTGAAATAACATTTGAGAGTCATCTATGTTCTTAATTATTCAGTTATCGAGTCCATAGTTTACCTTTTTCTCGTGTTGAATCTGTTTGTCTTTCGTCCATTTTGAGTCTGTATGTTTTCCTTTTTAAAGTCAATTGTCAATGTTGTCGAGTCCTTGTAATGAAAACCTCTAAAAGATTTTACTAATGAAATATTGAAAACTCCAAAAAAATTCTTTTCTTTTATATTATTTCCCGGAACTACGTAATGAACTGATTCATGTGACGTCATGATACGTAGACAATCCTCATCAAGTGCGATCATAGCCATAATTAATCTGAGCGAAAATAATAAGAAAAAAGAGAAAAAATGGGAGAAAGTAAATAAAAAGAAAAGAAAAAAAAGAGTGACAAAAACATAAAGAGAAAAAAAGAGAGTGATAAAAATAAAAGAGCGACAAAACTAAAATGAGGAAATCAAGAATGATTAAAGAGAGGCGGAAATGGAAGACAAGAGTTACAGAGTGAAAAGGGACATTTAAAGGCCGGGATGAAACACGCAACCGTTTCAAGCACATGGTAGAAGCGGTTTACTATTTATATGCATTGCATCCCAACGTGTAATTTCATATCTGTTAATGTTCCAAAACTAACAAGGTTGTTGTGTGTGCAAATTAGCTAGGTTCTGTTTAGGTTTTTTTTTTGTTGGTAATCTGTCTTCTCATCCCTATTTCACAAGATCCAAAGGAAAGGTTCCAATGGCAGCTGAAAGCAATCTCCACATTATCAACCCTGAGGATAGCCCGGCACCGGCTATTTTACAACCTGAATCAGCAATTGTTGAAGAGAATAAGATGTTGCGTCTCCGCATATAGAAAATATGGGATGCCTGGTCTAATGGTAGGGAACCACCAAGTGCACTTCCTGGATTCCCTGAGTTGATCCCAAGGTCGGATGGAGCCACCAACGTCCCTATGACGAACCCGTTTATCCCGTGTGGGTACCCTACAATGTCATCAAACTTTGTCGGCATGCCTTCTATGGTTCTCCCCCAGGCACCAATTTCTGGAGAGCCTCCAGTATTGTTCTCTGCAACATCGGTCTTCACCACCTCCCAACCAACTGTTCCCAGGCCGTGTTTTAAACCCCTAACATTCACCTTCCAAGGTCCCGCAAACTCAGCCTAATATGACTTATGTCACACTCCGAACTCATATGCCCAACAACCACGGTATGAGTTTCCGATTAAACTAGAAAGAACAGTTAAAAATCCCGAGCAAGATGAAAAGGCTCGAAAAATGAAAAGCTTGGAGTAGAGCTTGAAGAACATGCGAGGCCTAAGTGGCCAAAAACGCGTCTCCTACTCGGATTTGTGCATATTTCCAAATGTTCATTTGCCAGCTGGTTTCAAATGTCGAAATTTGAAAAGTACGACGGGCACGACGACCCGATCACCCATTTAAAAGGGTACTACAATCAGCTAAGAGGGGCTGGTGGAAAATAGGAACTTCTGATGGCTACTTTGGAGAGTCTGGAGGGAATCGCTTCCGAGTGGTACATGGATCAAGAAATTACCCATTGGCATGTATAGGATGATTTGGCCCGAGATTTTGTCTGTCAATTCCAGTATAATATGGATATAGCTCCCGAAAGGATATATTTGTCCAATTTGAAAAAGAAAATCACGGAAAGCTTCGTGAATACTCTGTCAAATGGTGAGAGCAAGCCACCAGGGTAAAGATTCCAATGAACGAAGCAGTAATGGTTACGGCCTTCCTACAGGACCAAAAAGCGGACTACTTCCAGAATATGATGTTTGTTATGGGGAAGCCATTTGCTGAGGCTATTAAAATTGGAGAGATGGTTGAGAACGGGTTGAAAACAGGACGGATAGTGAGTCAATCCGCCCTTAAAGCTACATCACAAGTCATCCAGAATGGCTCAGGGTGTCTGGCCATTCACAAAAAGAGAGAAGAGGGAGCCATGATGGCTTCGAGCTCAAGGGGGTCTCACCGATCATTTAACCATTCTTATGTGCCATCACAAAATGAGTGTCAAGAAGCTTTTGATAACTAACAGGAAGATCTTTGTTCTTATATTTAACAGTCCTGGAAAATTCTTTCGATTATGTCCTAGGGAAAAATCATGTAACCAGGAAAAGAGAACATGCCATATATTATTTGAGCAAGAAGTTCACCAGTTATGAAGCCAAGTACACTTTGTTGGAATGAACTTGTTGCGCCCTAACTTGGGTTGCCCAAAAGCAGAGACATCACTTGCTAGCTTACACAATGTACCTCATAACCATAATGGATCCTTTGAGTATATATTCCAGAAGCCAATGCCCATCGAAATGTTATGGCAGATCCTGCTCAACGAGTTTGGCATTGTCTATGTCACTCGCACGATAATGAAAGCTCAAGCCTTGGCGGATCATCTAGCTAAGAACCCGGACGATGGTGAATACCAACCATTAAGCACTTATTTTCCAGACGAGGAAGCAATATCACAGAAGTAATTCAAGAGAACATCAATACCTGGAAAATGTTCTTTGATGGGGTTGTAAACACAAAAAGAATAGGGATTGGGGAAATTCTGGTTTCGCCCACAGGTCAACACTATCTGACCATAGTCCGGCTTCATTTCTTATGCATAAACAACACTTCTGAGTATGAAGCATGCATCATGGGCATGAATATGGCGGTTGATCTAGATATACAAGAGTTCTTAATCATGGGGGATTCTAATTTAATCATTCGTCAAGCCCAAGGTGAATGGGAGACTTGAGACATCAAGCTTATCCCTTACATGCAACATGTGGAAGATCTCAACAAATGGTTTAAGTCCGTCGAGTTCAACTATATTCCTTGATTCTACAATGAGCTAGCTGATGCACTAGCTACTTTGGCCTCAAATGTTGTCGTACCAGGGTAATGTTCATGTTGAGCCGCTGGAGATTCAGGTTCGAGAAAGGCATGGTTATTGTAATGCAATTGAAATGAAGCCAGATGGTGATCCATGGTATTTTTATATCAAATGTTCTTGAAAACAAAATAATATCTCGAGCAGGCCAGTGGAGATGAAAAGAGAACTATCAGAAGGCTTGCAAGCAGTTTCATTTTGAGTGGAGAGATCTTGTGCAAAATAACTCCAGATCTGAATCTGTTGAGATACGTGGATTCTAAAGAAGATTAAAGGATCATGAATGAAGTGCATTCGGGAGTATGTAGGCCTCACATGAACTGTATGTCCTTGCAAAGAAAATTCTCCGAGCAGGTTATTATTGGATGACCATGGAAAAAGATTATTTCAGTTTTTTTTTCGAAAATGCCATCAGTGTCAGATACATAGTGACATGATTCATGCAGTGCCTTCAGAGTTACATCATACGTCAACATTGTGGACGTTCTTTTCTTGGGGCATGGATGTTATTAGGCCAATCGAGCCAAAAGCTTCAAATGGGCACAGATTCATCTTGGTTGCCATTGGTTATTTCACAAAGTGGGTTGAAGTAGTCACTTTCAAAGATGTCATTTAGAAAGAAGTGGTGGATTTTATGCATTCCAACATTATTTGTTGTTTTGGTATTCCTAAAACTATCGTTACAGACAATTCTGCAAATCTAAACAGCCACTTGATGAGGGAGGTATGCGAACAATTTAAAATTATGCATCGTAATTCTACCCCTTATCGGCCCAAAGCTAATGGAGTCGTTGAAGCTGCAAACAAGAACATCAAAAAGATTCTCAGAAAATGGTCCATGGTTCCAATCAATGGCATGAAAAGTTGTCTTTTGAACTATTGGGATATCGCACAACCAGGCGCACATCAGTTAGGGCCACTCCTTACTTATTGGTTTATGACATTGAAACTGTAATTCCTAAAGAAGTTGAGATTCCCTCTATGCGGATCATTGTTGAAGCCGAGATTAAGAATGATGAATGGGTCAAAACCCGGTTGGAACAATTGACTATGATTAATGAAAAGCGAATGACTGCAGTTTGCCACGGCCATTTGTACCAACAAAGAATGGCCCGGGCCTACAATAAAATAGTACGTCCCAGGAAATTTGAAGTGGGGCAACTCGTTCTGAGACGTATTCTCCTACATCATGAAGAAGCTAAATGAAAATTGGCTCCAAATTGGAAAGGTCCATAAATTGTAACAAGAGTGTCGCCAAAGAGAGCGTTGTATTTAGGAGACATCAAAAGAAATGTCCCTGAGACAGCTGTCAATGCAGACGTGGTCAAAAGGTATTATGTCTGACCCTTTTCACAGCTTCAACATGCTCTAATTGGGATGACGAAGATCTTTTTTCTCACTATCCAAACACTATCAACTCTTTGCAAACCCTTTGAGTCAGTTCCCTCTCCTTGATTACCTTCTTTGGAAACTGGAAATTATTATTGAAAAAAAATGAATGAAAGAAGAAGAAGAAGAAAATAAAAGAAAATCAAAAACAAAGTTCATGTTAATTGAACTACGTTCGACTTGATTCCGAAAGTATACATAGGCAGCCTCTCTCTGGGGTTTAGTCACACTAAAATAAACATTCACATTCTCCCAAAAGTTGAAACTAGGGCAGATGTTATAATGGTTTGGCGATGGTTTCGCCTGAAAGGTTCCAAAGTTGTAATTCAATCCAAATTCTTTTTACCCAAATCCTTTTCAAGTCATTTCGATCAATTGGAAAAGATGTTCAAAATTGGAAGATACAGTTACTTGGATCTGTTGCAACCAAAATGAGAGAAATAAATGAGAGAGTCTTATTGGTGAAAAACCCTCACGGGCACCTTAAGGTGATGATGAGTAAAGAAACTAAAATGAGAGTCTTGTTAGTGAAAATCGCAAAGAGAACTATAAGGTGATGGTAAGAAGAGAAATGAGAGAGGTCAGCTGGTGAAAACCCGTAAAGGGCGTCACTGATCGAAAAAAGGATCCTCACATCCATTGGCATCGACACAGTCTTGGGCAAGGTTTCTCGATTTCGAGGCAAAAGTTGTGATAAATTTTTGAGAGTTGGACGGTTTACGTAGATCAGGCATCTAGTCCAAAAGGCATTTCATGCTAATTGAAGTTTGCATGTACTCTAGATAAGTCCTTCTTTCCTTTCCCCGAAAGGGATACCTCTTGTTTAAACTCATTCTCCATTCTATTGCTTGTCTTTCTTTGAATCCCTTTAGATCTAACTTTGTTCCAAAAACTAAGACAAAGAAGAGATGGCAAGACTGATTTACAGGACTTTCATTTGCCACAAGCTGATATTCAAGAGGCACCTAGCCTCGGTAGGGGCATCAAGTCAACCCCGACTGGCCATGGTGGTTGATGCTTCGAAATCGAAAACTCTCAAAAGAAGGAAATCAAATTGAAGTGCCTCAAAGGCGAAATGATGTTGAAAAGGTTGAGTCCCACGTGGCAAAGCGTCTTAGCAAGGTTTGAAAAGCCAAGGATTCCCTAATGCTCTGAAATTAAAATTGGAAGAAAGAAGTCAGAAGTGAAAGTCTTACAAAGGAAAATTAAGTCAAAAAAGGTTTATTCCCACGCGAGCAACCATCAAGTTTGGAAAAGCCAAAGGTTTTCTAGGTCCAGAAAGGCACGCGGTATCCAGGAAACAACCAGTTGCAGTTGAAATCATTGTCAAAAGAATATTGGCCGATATCAAGTGACTGAAACACTCAAGGCCATAAAATCAACCACCGTTTCAAACTAACAATTGTTCTTTGTTTAAATAAAAGGAAATAGGTACAACCCAAAAGCAACCTCACAAGAAGCAGGTGCAACCAAAAAGAAACTGTGTGGGGGCTAGAAACAGCTCTGCAGCAGCAACCACTCCAAAAAGGGAAGTCTTCTCCAAAATTCTTTCCCGCATTTTACTCATTCACTAAGAGAAACAAAATATAAAGAAAAGAAAATAAATAAAGTTTAAAATCATGATAGTATAGGGTACACCACTCCCTAGTCTCCTTACCAGTATAGGGTACACCAATCCCTAGCTATGCTTTCCAACATAGAGTACACCACTCCCTAGTTGATGTTATTTTAGACAAAGGGTCACCACTCCCTAGTATTCTTACCAGTATAGGGTACACCAATCTCTAGTTGTGTTTTCCAACATAGGTTCACCACTCCCTAGTTGATGACATTTTAGACATATAGTCACAACTCCCTAATCTCCTTACCAGTATAGGGTATACCAATCCCTAATTGTGTTTTCCAACATAGGGTACATCACTCCCTAGCTGATGATATTTTAGACATAGGGGCACCACTCCCTAATTCCTTGCCAGTATAGGGTACACCAATCCTTAGTTGTGTTTTCCAACATAGGGTACACCACTCCCTAGTTGATGATATTTAGAAATAGGCTCACTACTCCCTAGCCTCCTTACTAGTATAGGGTACACCAATCCCTAGTTGTGTATTCCAGCATAGGATACATCATTCCCTAGTTGATATTATTTTAGACATAGAGTCAACATAGACTACTTACCAGTATAGGGTACACCAATACCTAGTTGTATTTTCCAAACATAGGGTACAACACTTGTAAAGACCCGTAAAATTTTCTTGTAAAAATAAAAAATAAAAAAAATAATAATATCCGAATGAATCCCCGAGTTGTTGTTATTGTGGAAATTTTCGAAATACACCAGAACTGAGTAAAAAGTTCCCCCAAGATTTAAAGAATACAAATTTTTCCATAAAGTGGGTGTTATGCGACGCATTATGCGATCGCATAACGTGTATGCAGACCGCACAACGGTCGCATACCTGGGCAGTGTGTTTCGAAATTTTGGCCCATATTGAGGGCCATTATGCGGACCCCATGTCAGGAATGCGATCGCATTCCTGACTGCATTCTTGTGTGGGGCTTCTATTTTTTTAATTTTAACACCCGGCCCCAATCCATTAAAAACACCCCTCCCCTTCATTTTAACCACTTTTTCTGAGAAATTAGAGAGAGAAAAGAGTGGGTTCTAGAGAGAGGAAGTTCTAACTTCATCAAATTGGTCTTCCTTCATCAATCAAGCTTGGAATCAATCTAAAACACGAATTTCTTCACTCTAAGAGGTAAGCTTCCACCCCACTGACCCCAAAATTCCAAATTTTGTTAAAAATGACTTGTGGGTAGGATACTTCGTAAGGATGGGGTTAAGAGTCTTTCATG
>ML354749.1:0-19271 GCA_005239505.1 Nicotiana paniculata | reverse complement strand
GATTTAAACATAAGTAAGTAGTAGAACTAACTCTAGGCATTTAATCAATTAATCTTTAATTAATTAACTCAACCTTAGTCAAGAACAACTAATAGTTAACTAAAGAACATAGTGGGGGTTAACTAACCAAAGTTAATGCCTAGTTAACTAGTGAACCTAACTAGTGTTAGTTAACTAGAGTTAAATAATAACCCAAAGTGAGCCTAACCTTGATTACCCAATGGTAAATTCAGGGACTCCAAGGGGTACATTAGGTAACCCAGTTTATGAAATCAGATTGTTAAGGATAAAAACGTCTTTTTAAAGTAGGAAAGTTCTAGGATAAGGGCAGTTGTCCCAAAGGTAAGAATAACAGCTGCCCTATGTACTATTTCAGCTTTTGAAATGGGAATATGCCATAGGATACCCCCATTCCCAAATAGTCTATAAATAGACCCCCTTCCCTTGAGACTAAGAGGATTTTTTTTGGACACTCTGAAAATTTACTCTACAAATGCTTTTTACAGAACACTGGAAAACAAATCAGAAGAGTTCTTTATTCAAAAGGTCAAAAACAAATCAGTAGAGAAAAAATCTGTTTTCTCAAGAACTCTTGAAGGTTTTCTGTGGGTCTTCTCAGTTGGTGGTATTCTTTGATTTGCTTCTGATTTTTCTGAAATTCCTCTGGTTTGGGTTGTGGAGCTGGGGTTAGTTTCTGGTTGTTGCTGGATTTCTGGTTTGTGCTGCTTACATTGCTTGAATTTGACTCTTCTTAGCTATTTTACTGCCTGACTGACCTTTATTTGGTCAGGATCTTTGCTATTATGTAACAATGAAC
Source organism: Nicotiana paniculata (assembly GCA_005239505.1). Classification (NCBI taxonomy): domain Eukaryota; kingdom Viridiplantae; phylum Streptophyta; class Magnoliopsida; order Solanales; family Solanaceae; genus Nicotiana; species Nicotiana paniculata. The sequence goes on along the minus strand of ML354749.1, from coordinate 18,454 downwards.
TTAAATGAAATTGTTATACTCAGAATTTGTTGTTAGTTTGATGCGAAATGCTTGATTCTTGTTATTTTTTTTGAGATTATGTCAAGGCTGAATCTTCTTCTTTGTTCTTGGTCTATGAATCTGAAGTAATATTTAGCTGATAAGATGTTAAGGAATCTGGATATATATTGTAATCCTTAAGATTATTCTGTTTTGATGTATTGAGTATCATGAGATATCAGTTTTATGTTAGTCCTTTAGTGGGATAATCTGCACTTGGATGTTGAATCTGACCTCTTCTATGGTCAGGTTCTCTCTATAAGTGTGCAGAAAATATGTTTTCAATTGGGTCTCTTTGGTCAATAAAGAGATTCAACAAGCAAGTCTCTAGATGGTTTAGGATATTGGCATTGGGGTAGATGAATATGACTTTTTAATAGTCAAATTCACCCTCTAGTAGTGCACAAACATTAGTATGGTTGGCTTAAGTTTACCCTTTTTAAGGGTATGAAATATGAAATTAAGAAAGGCATTAGAGTGAGGAATCTGAACCTTGGAATGGTCAGATTCATCCTCTAAAAATGCTTAAACAAGCAAGTTTCTATATAGTTTAGAATTATGTTAGTATTAGCACTAGGGTAGATAAATCTGACTTTTAAATAGTCAAATTCACCCCTTGGTAGTGCATAAATAGTAGTCTAGGGTGCTAGAATCACCTTTATGGATATGGAGTGAATAATTAAAAGGCCCCTTAGAGAAAAGGATCTGAATCCTTCAATATGATCAGATTTACTCTCACAAAAATGCCTAAGTGATCAAGTTAAGTAATTAATACGGATTAAAGGTCTCAAGTATAAAAATGACAAGTCCAGAGGTGAATTGATCCTTTTTATGATCACATTCACCCTGAGAAAGTACATAAATAATTCTGCGAGGAAATATGTTTTGAACACAAGCATTATGAGAATTAAAATTGACCCTTCCATTGTCAGTTTGGTTTTGGTTAGTTGTATAACACTCAATCAATTGGGTTGTTTACTGATTCCGAGGGAAGGCACAAGTGTATGGCCTTAAAGGAATTCAAGTTAGGCAAATTAGCCAAAAATTTCCTTTTTTCTGTCTTTCCACTTTTTTCTGAAAAGTGTATTTAGATGGCAGTAGTTTATATTCATTTTCAGAATTATTGTAATTAAAGACTGGACTTTATATATTTAAATTTTATTTCACTATTCATTTTTTCTTTCTGAAGAGTAGGCTGTTTTATTAGTGGATTTGTAATCCAATCCCTGTATTTTCTAAAATAGCGTGACAACAGTAGGAAGTTGAGTGTATATCTAAGCTGACAAATGTAGGATTTTATAAACACGTTGATTTAAAAATGGCTATCATGATTAGAGTTACCATTAACATAAGGTAGAGTTAATCAGGCCCAATTCTATTCGCACCTAGTGAACTTTTCTAAATCAACATATGTAATGTATTCTTTTACAAAAGAATTTCGATTCCAGCGACATAAAAGAAACTATAGAATAGGCCTAGAATACAAAACTCAAACACCAAATATTCACTTTTGACAATCTGCATCCTTGAAAATCTGGTAACCCACTTTTACACAATTTGGCAAATCTTTGAATGTATATGAGTATAATTTTTTCTTCTTTTCTTTTCCAAAAAAATGATGACTTAAAATAACATCAAGACGCAGATTCCAATTATATTTTGTGCAAACGTTCCTATTATGCTTATCCCTAGTGATGTAAGTTCCAATTATACATATCCCCTCTTGTTAGTTAGACGCAATTAGGATTGGCCAAAAGAGTTCAAAATATTTTGGGGCTAAGATATGGCCATAACCCGAAACATGTTATCTTTAGGCTATTGGGCTTTATTTTTGGCAATCTTTAGGCGGAATGAATACCTTTAGTTTGAAATTAGACGAAAAATCAATCACTACCTCAAAATTACAATAAACTACACTCGGGAGTGGCAACTCATGCCCCCGACCCTCAATTCTAAACAACTGAAAATGCACATAGCAATCACGGGTGCATTTCATGTGACGTTTTGCTATGTCGTTCAAAAATAACAAATGTACGTCATCGTAACTTGTCTAAAATAAATCCATAAACATCCTAATCGAAAAAAAAAATAAAGATTTAAACGCTCTTTCAAAAATAGGAAACTCAAACATCACCACAAATAGGCATTATAAAACCGTCACGACCATAGTCTTGACTACGTAATCTACACACTGGTGCGACAACTCATGTCCCCGTCTTCAACTTCAAACTATAATAAAAACCACATGTTGTAACTACGGATGCATTTCATGTTGCGTAGTTATAATATGTCCCAAAAACAAATAAGTGCACGACATCGTGACTTATTTCAAGATAAATCCATAAATACTAAAAGCGGTTAAAAATTAAACGGCTAAATGCACAATAGGCAAAAAATATGTAAATAATCAGAAAATTTAGGCTAAATATTAATAGTAAGCGACCGTGATAGAACCACAGAACTCAGGAATGCCTAACACCTTCTCCTAGGTTAATAGAATTCCTTACTCGGATTTCTGGTCGCAGACAAATTAAAACAGAGTCAAAATTTCCTCGATTTGGGATTTTAAAATAAACACGATGTCCCGGAACATCGTCAAAAATCCGGGTGGCCACTTTGAAATAAATAAATAAATCCCAAATCCGAATAATGTCACTTTAATTGGAAAAACTCCCTTATTACCCTCACAACAATGAAAAAGGAGGTGTGACAATGCCTGAGCGGCTGATATTTTATGAAACTACTGTTTTCACTCTTCTTTACACAGAGCCTCAATTGAGAAATGTTGAACAAACGTTTATACAAATTATAAAATGGAAAACTGGAGTTTTTATGAAATATTCTGAATGTAGATTCTTGACTTGAGTTTAATCACTTCTACTGTTGCTTATTATATGGTTTTTACATGATCTTTAAAAATGCTCGTCACTGCACTCAAGTCTTTAGTTATGGTTGTTACTTACTAAGTTGGTGTACTCACGTTACTCCCTGCACCTTGTGTGCAAATTCAGGTACCAGGGCAGAGCGATAGTTGAGCTACCCTAGTTGGAGCATTATTTGGAGATTGTGAGGTAGCTGCTTGGCGTCCGCAGCCTACTCTTTCTCCTTCCTACTCTGTCATTTTACTTACTTCCCAGACTTGTTGTAGTAGAGAATCGGTATTAGACTGTATCACTTCTTAGATGCTCATGACGGTTGACTCCAGATGTTGGGGCAGTGTTTAGACGTTCTGATCATTTTTATTGTTTTTAAATGCTTAAAAGTGGAAATTATTATGAAACATAGGATAATTAATGTATTAAATGGGAACCTTATGATATTTTTAGTAAATTTGGCTAGCCTAGTACCACGATAGGCGCCATTACAGCCAGTTAAGATTTGGGGTCGTGACAGGTTGGTATCAGATCCTAGGTTACATAGGACTCACCGGTCATGATCAGGTTTAGTAGAGTCTTGCGGATCGGTACGGAGACGTCTGTACTTATCTTCGAGAGGCTACAAAACCCTTAGGAAAATCCCACATTCTGGAATTCTTGTCGTGCAAATCCAATTATTCAGCAAAAAGCGTAACCCTTTGAATTCTTTCCATGTATTCGAGTGCGCACACGAATACATTATCATATGTGTATCCACGGCTTGTGATTTCCATCGGTGAGGTGAAAGAGTCAATTTTAGCATGTTGATTATGGGCCAGTCTGGAGGACTTGAGGCCAGATTTTATTATGTGGCTTGAGTGCTGAGATTTCGATTGTGTGAGCCATGCATATGGGACTTATATGTCCGTTTGTGTCCTTATTGGTGGGACTTTGTGGCTGGATGACTATGTGGTGAGTGTGATTCGATGGTGAGATGGGTTCATATTGTTTGATTGTGACAAAAAGGATTGGCTGGATATGTAGCAAGAGGTATTGAGTGTTAGACTTCTGTCTTGAGACGGCATATGGCCTCGAGTTGCAAGTATATCTGAGAACCTCTCATGTATTTTAGTTTTAAAGGGAAGCGGACCTCCTGTTGTGTTATAAGTGTTTAGTGATGTTTTTGGGCTGACCAATGCCCCAGTAACATCCATATATTTGATTAACGGTGTATTCCAGCAGTAATTACACTCCTTCATTATTGTGTTCATTGATAGTATCCTGGGGTACTCTCGTAGTCAGGGGTAGCATACTAAGCATTTGAGGATGGTATTATAAGGATTCAGGGAGGAGTATCTCTATGCAAAGTTCTTCAAGCGTGAATTTTTGGCTCATATTAGTAGCATTCTTGGGACACGTGGTGTCCAGTGAGGGTATCCATGTGGTCAGACGAGTGTGGGTAGAGCTTCTAGAAGCTCAAGATTTCTTTGATCACAACTCCAATGGTAGTTCTGCCATTAGCTTCAGGTTTTTATACCACGTATTGTGCTTCCTCGAGGGTAGGCGTTGGTTGTGTTTAGATGCAGAATGATAAAGTGATTGTGTAATAGCTATGATGTTTGGAAGGGTATAGAGAGAGATCAGTTTGAGGCTAAGCAGGCAGGGTTATCTCCCGCGGGGTGTCCTGAGGTTGTGTGATCCTTAGGTGATTTTGTGGCAAGTCCTCTTTTATCAGAACTTGATATATGTTGCAATTTAAGTTTAGATCGTTTGTGGAAGTTGGCATGACTATTAAAATGGTGAATACGAGATTTGCATATGATGTGGAATATCATATGGTTTGTGTCATATCAGCTTATGAAGGATTTAGTTGAATTTCACTGCAGTATGGTGGCAGTGATAGCGTATGGGAATTGTGAGTTGTTGTGTGTCTTGGTTGTTGGCTTTGAGCAAGTGGGGGAGGCTGTTAATGATAAGTTGATTGCACGATTATGTGGTGTATTGGTTTCAGTTCGAGGTATATTGGTGGATCAGTTATGATCTGCAGAGGTGGAGTCTGGGAATGACTCGAGTGATGGGAATTTTTTATACAGGTTGTAAAGTACTCTATGGGTAAAGGGATTTTATTGAATGATTGAATTGTAGTTTAAAAAGGTGTAGTGTGTGCAGTGTAGGAATTTGCTTGTTGCTTCGAATGTGTGGACTACTTTCTAGCATGTTGGTGTGCAAATGAAGTCAGGTCGTTTGATCAGTTTAATTGAGATTGTGTGGAGTGAATGACTCTCAAGAATGGTTCTGATGGATTCAAGGTTATACGTAACAATTGGGAATTTTCAAGGTGTGCATTTGGCTAGAACTGAGATTTGCGTTAGAGGGTTTCAGGACTTGTGGCATTTCCACATTTTCATAGACTCTACATATCAGTATCAGGAAAGTGAAGGTAATGGCTTTAGATTCGCAGGAAGTATGTTCAGGGTACGTATTTTGAATGTAGTACTTTTGGGGATATTTGAGAGGATATTCAGTGGATTACGAGCCTTAGACGGTACGGTCTTATGCTTGGGTCACGCGTGGTGGGTCTAGGTTGAGAATTGCTGTATTATGGCAAGGAGAATTATACATTCAAAGGTAAGTCAGAAGCAACTTGGATAAATAGGACAACTTTGTAGTAGGTTGGATCGGCATGGTAAGGGATATGATTAGTTCCTTGAGTGTTTATGAGGCAATGAGTTTTTACATGTGTTTCTTAGCAATGCTCTTGGATTTTTGGTGTCTTGCATAGCTTGGTTAAGTTAGAAGGATTCAGTCATGACTGTTTGGTGTTGTACAAATGGGATTCAGATAGTTCCTGATGTGTTCTACCACGGTTAGAGATGTATATTTTCTACTAGCATGAGGTGCAAGTGATGTCTATTGATTTTGCTTCTAAATGGGATCAAATGGAAAGTTCTCTGCTAGTTGGGTACGTAGTAGCTTGTGGCTCAGAAGGGATCAGTAAGTTATCATATTTATCATAGGATGGCGTGGTATATCCGATATGTTGTGTAGGGTTGAGATTTTCATGTGTGAGGTCACGGTTCAAATCTGGAAGGAAGGTCATAATTTCTTAGGCAGCATGGACAGTTTCAGATGACTAGGTAAATGATATCACTACTTGGTGCGGCTTAATGAGGGTATACATTTCAGAAAGAGCAATGTGTTTGAGTTAAGGGTAATTCATTGGTATCGCGGTTCTCTCTTGTTGGATTGACTGCTGATATTCAAGTTTGCTTGGTGGAACAGAAGAATTATAGGAGTATCCCTCGTGGAATAAATCAGTATTAGAGGTGTATGATATATTCGAGCGATGGAGTTGGGATCATATATGGTAATTCATGCGCTTCATGGACTTCGAGACTGAGAGTTCTAATAAATAGATTATTTTGTGGTTGTGGACTGAGAGGATGCGAGCAAAGCTAGTCAGATGTTAGTAAATACCATGATTCAGTAATTGTGAACCTTCGGAGAGTTATCTATCTATTGTGGGTGACCAGAGTTGATTTAGGGTTATTGGTAGGCCTAGTATGAGTGTGTGTTCTGCACCGGGTTGGAATTGTTGACTCTGAATTGCTATTGTTGAGGGATGTACCATTCGATTGTCATTGAGTTTATTCATATTCCGGAGTGATCTATGAGTTACCCTTAGGTGTTGCAAGAAGTGGTGATTGTTGGTTATATGCACATATGGTGCAAATTTATTTGGGCTTTATTGCGGGATTGGGGCGTATCAGTTATGTTCTTTCGGGTTCGTGTGGCATGGTATCGTCTGATTCCCCCATGGTTATGGCAATGCACCTTGAGTACTTGATGTCGAATTGCGCATGGATATTGATTTTGAGCAAGGTGGCTTGAAGTATTTCATGTGGACCAGCGTTTGGATGGGATCACGCATTGTAGTGGAGTTATGTAGAGGTATGATCCTTGGTGTCAGATTCGTGTGTTTTGATTTGCGATGTGTGCCAGGCTTGTAGCATGGTGTTGTGATGGTAATTGTTGATAGCAGGATATTCCTCTCATGTGAATCTTTTATATGATTTGAGATCGTGGGATGTTTCTAGTTTCTACGTGTTTCTTTCATCATCGGCAGCATATGAAAGTGTTAGAGCGGGGCATTGCTTGACAAGAGGTTATGTACCGGTATTGGGTTGTTTTGAGCAGCTATTGTGATTAGGAGTTATCTCTATGAGTGTTCGAGTCATGCGATATATTATGTAATTACATCTTGGGTTACGGATATGGCTTGATACAGCGTGTTCACACTTATTCAGTTTATAGTTGTGGAATTTTGATCTTGCAAAGTATTTCAGAAGTGGGAATTTGGTTCTAAGGTTTATGGGTCAGGTTGAAATGTGAAATTTCATTTATGTTGTGCTATCAGACCTATATGGGGTAGGGTGACGTGGGATCACCTCGGGCAGGTACGTGGTAAGTATTCGGCAATTTTGATGGTTTTTGGGAACAACTATGGGCACGTTCGAGGACGAACGTATGTTTAAGTGGGGGAGAATGTAACGACCCGATCGGTCGTTCCGAGAGTTTTAGCCTTGTTTCCCCCCTTTCTTCTTCATTATATGTGGTTCAGCTATTTCATGTTGTGTTAGGTTTATTGGTTCGGGCTCAGCGTGATTGTGGAGAGAAATGAGATACTTAGTCTCTTAAGTTGGTTATTTAGTTGGAAAAGTCAACCGTAAGTTGACTTATGGGTAAACGATCTCGGAATTTGGTTTTTATGATACATATAACTTTGTTAGGTGATTTTGGACTTAGGAGCGTGTTCGGAATGTTATTCAGAGGTCCGTGGTAGAATTATGCTTGAAATGGCAAACTTGGATTTTTTGGCAATTTTCGGTCGGCAGTGGAAATTTAGCTATCGGGGTTGGAATGGAATTTCGGGAGTTGGAATAGGTTTTTAGTGTCGTTTGTGATGTGTGTGAAAAATTTCAGGTCAATTGGACGTGGTTTGGTTGGTTTCGACATCGTTGGTGAATTTCGGAAGTTTAGAAATCCTTAGGCTTGAATTCGGGGTTAATTTGGTATTTTGATGTTGTTTTGGGTGATTCGAAGGCTCGACTAAGTTTGTGTGATGTTATGGGATGTGTTGGTATGTTTTGGTTGAGGTACCGAGGGTCTCGGGTGAGTTTCGGGTGGTTTCGGATCATTTTAGGCCATTTCTAGTTGCTGGTTTTTGGCTTCAGGGGTGTATAGTGCGATAGCATAGATCTGGCCGCGTTAGCATAGAGAAAAATTGGAAAAACATCTAATTGTGCTATGCGATCGCGGGAAGCCCGACTTTGGAAGCTTATAAATCACAATCTATAAGGAATTTGAAGATGATCCAAACATGGAAGTTGTAGCCCTTGATGTCTAGTTTTCAGAAAAGTAAACTAATTATAATTTGGAGTTTCGTACAAAAAGTTATGATCATTATACTAGAGGCTATCCAGAAGAGTTGGAGAAGGCTGTTGGAAAATTTTGTTCTACCGATCGCGTGGGAAAGGCCGCGATTGCATGTGGTAAAAGAAGGGATGGTAACTTTTGTTCATCGTGAAAGTGAGGCATAGTCTGTGTTCGCATAGAGTGATCTGGGCAGAAGTATTTAAACCCCTCCTTCGCGAATTTCAATCCATTTTTCACCATTGTTGAGCGATTTTGAAGCTTTTTGAGAGGGATTAAAGAGGGAATCAAAGGGAAAGCCTTGGAGGTAAGGATTTTGAATTCAATACTCGATTCTATGTTGATTTATGAGTAATTAAAACTGAAATTAGTGGGATTTAAACCCAAAAATTGGAGAATTAGGGCTTATGATTTGGAGACCTTTTATTGAGGATTTGAGGAGCCATTTGAGGTCTGATTTTGATGTTCTTGGTATGTACGAACTCGTGGGAGGATAAGGATTCTTGTGATGTAATTTTTATTGGATTACGAGACGTGGGCCCGGGGGCTGGGTTTGAGCCAAATTCGGAATTTTTTTTGTCTAATTTGATAATTTTCATGTGGAATTCATTCCTTTAGCATATATTGATGGTATAAATCTAATTTTGACTAGATAGAGAAATTAGAGGTCGATTCGAGGGGCAACAGCATCACAGATTAGTATTCGGGTCGATTTGAGGTAAGTAATGATTGTAAATCTAGACCTGAGGGTATGAAACCCCGGTATTTCATATTGTTTCTATAAATGAGGTGATGCACATGCTAGGTGACGAGCGTGTGGGCGTGCATCGATAGGGATTGTGAATTGGTCCTTCCCGTGGCGATTATTAAGCCGCGTGTTTGATTTTAAAATCATACGATATCCTGTATTTTAGAGGTTTAGATTATGTTATGGGTTGTATGCCATGTTTGGGGCCTTGTGCCGACCTGTTTTGACCCTCATTGGTATTTTTCCCACTATTCTCACACTATTCTTGATAGAAAAATTATGAACTCAGTCATGCTTTATATCTGTTGTTGTTTATCACTGTTATTCCCCTCTTTTTTAATACTGAGAGTTATCTTGGGCTGAGTCCCGTGAGTTGTGATGAGTTTGCCCGAGTGGCTTGTGAGGGTGACTGAGTGAGGCCGAGAGCCAAGTTTGTGAGGATAGTTATGGATCAGGCTGCACGCCGCAGCAATGTATATATATCGGATCGGGTTGCACGCCACAACAGATATTATATAGATCGGGTTGCACGCCGCAACAATATATAGATTGGGTTGCACGCCGCAGCGATATAGCGCTTGGGCTGAAGGAGCCCCTCCAGCAGTTTGTACACCCCTAGTGAGCGCAGTCTACTATTATGTATCGGGATGCACGTCACAGCGGGTTACTATTATGGATGGGGCTGCACGCCGCAGCGGGTTACTATTATGGATCGGGCTACACGCCGCAGCGGGTTACTATTATGGATCGGGCTGCATGCCGCAACGGGTTATTATATGGATTGGGATGCACGCCGCAACGGTTATATATGGTACATGTTGAGTGAGAGTGTTGAGTGTGAGCATTGACCTATGAGAGTAGAGTCACGAGTGACTGAGAGGCTTGCCCGGGAGGCTTATTCGTGAGTGACACTGTGCCCGAGCGGCTGATATTTTATGAAACTACTGTTTTCACTCTTCTTTACACTGAGCCTTAATTGAGAAATGTTGAAGAAACGTTTATACGAATTATAAAATGGAAAACTGGAGTTTTTATGAAATATTCGGAATGTAGATTCCTAACTTGAGTTTAATCACTTCTACTGTTGCTTATTATATGGTTTTTACATGATCTTTACATGGGGTGATTAAGAAGGAATATATCGGCTTATGGATTTTAAGGAGTGTGGTTTTATGTTAGAACCTCTTGTGGTGAGTTTTGGGTAAGGATCGTGGTATTTTGGGAACTACTTGGTAATTCCTGGGAAGGGTGCCCATTTCAGAAGGCGCACTGCGTGTTGACTTATTGATGCTTAATTGGTATTGCGGTACTTGCTTGGGTGATTGACAACTGATATTCAAACTTTTGCTACGTGGAACGGAAGAATTTTAGAAGTATTCTTCGTGGGAAGATCGTGTATGAGAGATGTGTTAAACATTCGTGCGATGGATTAGGATCAGAAATGTTGATTCGTGTGTTCTATGGATTTGGAGTCCAGGAATTCTCAGAAGCAGATTGTTTTGCGGTTGTGGACTGTGAAGGTTTGGCTAAAGCTAGCCAGAGGATAGTATGTGTTATGGTTTGGTCATTGTGAACCTTCGAAGGGTTATTTATCTATTTGTGGATGACCAGAGTTGATTTGGGGCCCATTCAGTAGACCCAATGAGGATGTGTATTCTACACTGGATCAAATTGGTTGACTACGTATTGCTATTATTGAAGGATGTGCCATTCGGAAGAGTTGAGCTTATTTGTGTTCTGATATGATCTATATGCTACTCTTATGCTATGAGGGGTTGTGGTTTGATTGGTTATAAGCACAGATGGTGCAGTTCTATTTGCGTCTTGTAGCGGGATTTGAGCGAGATGGTTATTAGGGCGTCAAATAGTTGATTGCGCCTTGGTTATGGTCTTTCAGGGATGTGGTATATGGTGTTATTTGATTATCCATGGTTATAGTCATGCACTTGTGTACCGGGTGTCGAATTGCTTATGGTTATTGATTTTGAGCATTAGGGCTCGAGGTATTTCATATGGATCGGTGTTTAAATGGGTAATGTAATTGTAGTTGGGTTGTTATAGGATATGATACCTTGTGTTAGATTCATGTATCTTGGTCCTACTATGTGTGATATTTTCTTTGCATTGTGTTGTGGTGGTACTTGTTGAGTTTGCGGGACGGTTCTCTCGTATGGGTCATTTTCTAAGATTGAGTACGTTTGAATTGTTGCTTATTGATACACAGATTGCACGATTTGTGGCTTAGAGTTGTATTGGTGTGTCTCGTCGATAAAATGGTTGTGTTTGATGAGATGAGGTCAGTGGACCTATAATGGGTGCTATCGGATTTGTTTGCGGTATATTTTGAAGGATATTGTCGCTGATCGGCCTAGAAATTGGCTATAGTTTTCGTCGAATGAGGGGGAGCTCCATGACTTGTTGAAAATGGTTATTGTTTATGAGTTTCTGCATGTTTCTTTCATCATAGGTAGTATATGAAGGTTTTGAATGAGGTTTTATTTGAAATGATGTTATTACTGGCAGTGGATTTATTTTGAACAGCTACTGTGATCGAGAATTATTGCTACTAGTATGCGAGTTGTGTGGTATACCATGTGATTACATCTTGGGTTATGGTTATGGCCTGATACATCCTGTTCAGATTTATACAGTGTGTAGATGCGAGGTTTGGGTTTTATAGGAATTTTTGGATGTTGGAAATTGGATTCTGAGGTTTACAGGCTAAGGTTAAAGTAATGATCTTCAGTTATATTATGTTGTCGAGCCTATATAGAGTAGGGTGACGAGGGATCACCCCCGGGTATGTGCATGGTAAGGTTACACTATGATTGACGGCCTTGGAACAACTCTTGGCACGTTTGAGGAAGAACGTATGTTTATGTGGGGGAGAATGCACCGACCCGATTGGTCTTTTTGAGCATTTGCACTTCTCTCGGTAGTTTAAGGGCATGAGTATCTCCATATGATGTATTATGACTTGTGTGAGTCATTGGTTTTGGTTTTCAGATTATTCGGAAGTGATTTGGAAGAATGAATTTCATGTTTGAAGCTTTAAGTTGGAAGAGTTGACAAAGTTTGATTTTATTCTATTTGACCCCGGAACGGTGTTTTGATGGTTTTGTTAGGTCCAGATGGTGATTTTGGACCCGGGTGTATGCCTGAATTTGCATTTGGATAGTTCTAGAAGGTTTCGGCGCTAATTGGTGAAAGTTGGAAATTTGAAGGTTTGGAAAGTTCGTAAGTTTGACCGAGAGAGACTTAAAAGATATCATATTCAGATTGTGGTTCCAGAATTGGAATAGATTCATCATGTCATTTGGGACTTGTGTGCAAAATTTGAGTTCATTTCGGGTTGACTGATATGTTTCAGCGCGAGTTTCGGAAGTTGAAAGTTCAAAGTTCATTTAGGTTTGATTTGAAGTATGATTCATCATTTTGATGTTGTTATATGTGATTTGATGCCTCGGTTCGTGTTAGATTATGAGACTTGTTGGTATGTTTGGATGGGGTCCCAAGGGGCTCGGGTGAGTTGCGGACGTGTTTCAGATCATATTCCTTCATTTCGGCCTTGCTTGTTCCTGCTGGTGTATGGTGCACCAAGTCTTCTTCATGATCGTGAAGTTAGTGGTGCGATCGCGTAGATGAAAAATCTGGATTTGGGTAGTTCCTTCTTTGTGTTCGCGAGTAGATGTCCGCGTCTGTGTTGGTTCTGGAGATTGCGCATCGGGTTTGCATAAGATCCACCGTGTTCGCATAGGCTGAGCTGAGAGCTGGAGTTGGGAGCTTCTTCATCGTGCTCGCGTATGAGGGAACTCGGTCGCAGAGTATGGGAGTCTATGTGCTTCGCGTGTGCATAGAGGCAGTGTAGGTTATTCATCACGATCGCGAAGGTTGTTCCGCGATCGCGGTTCATTAATTTTCCTAGTAATTGTAAAGTACTCTATTTCGGAGGTTTCAGCCATTTTTTGCATATTTGGAGCTATGGAGCTCAGATTGAAGCGATTTTTGAGGCAATTTTCACCATATGGATTGGGGTAAGTGTTCTCTACTCGGTTTTATTTTTATTTCATGAATCTATCTTCTTTTTTTGCTTTTGGTTGATGATTTCAAAAGAGAAAGTTGGGGGGTTTTGACTAAAGTTTCATACAACGAATTCTTGAGTTTTGAACATCAATTCGGAGTCTACTTGAGTGAAACTAGTATGTTTGGACTCTTAATTGAATGGGTTACTGGATTTTGTGAGTTTTGTCGGGTTCCGAGGTGTGGGCCTGGGTTTGACGTTTTGGTTGACTTTGGGATTTTGATTAAAGATTCGACCCTTATCATTTGGAATTGTTTCCTTGGGCTTCATTTTATGTATTTGAGTTTCTTTTGGCTAGTTTCAAGCCGTTGTCGTACGCTCGAGATGGCATTTTTTTAGCATCGTTTGGCTTGCTTTGTATTGGATTTGGCTTGTTCGAGGTAAGTAACACTTCTAAACTTGGAGTTGAGGATATGAATCCCTGAATATACGTGTTATCTGTTTAGTGTGAGGTTACGCACATGCTAGGTGACGGGCGTGTGGGCATGCACCGTGTGAATTATGGCTCGATTAATTCTTTGGTGTTGATTAGTTACTTAATCTTGTCTTTATCCATGAAATTTCTTCATAATTGAGTTGTGATCCATGTTAGAACCCATGTTTAGGCTATATGCTTATTTTGTTGGGGGACCACTGAGGTCATTTCTGTTGTTGAGATATTTGCTTAAATTGCAGTTACATACTCAATCATATTCATTCATTTGCATATCATATCTCAGTCTCTGTAATCATTTGTTGTTACAACATGTTATCATTACATGGACTGATTGGCATGAGAATTGTGAGCCCGAGAGACTGGAGAGATTGATGACTGAGTTGGGGCCTGAGAGCTGTGTTGTGAGTGAGATATGTGGATCGATTTGCACGCCTTAACATGCCTTATGTATATATGTGGAACGGGTTGCATGCCGTGTCACGCCCAAAAACTCGGGGAGCGTGATCGACGCTCAACCGAGTGAACTCGGCTGAGCAAGCCTGTTAGATAAAACTCACTCATGACAAAGAGAAGATATATTCGCATTAATTAGACAATAGGGAGGTTGTGTATACGATACAAAATCATTTCCATTAGTTACTTCATTTTAGCAACAAAAAAAAGCTACTTCATTTTTAATGTCTTAAAATACACACATTTTCATAGGCTAAAGTGGAATAAATGGTTCAAACACAACATAACTCGTTTGAACCTCCCAGCACCCATATACAACCCACACTATGTCTACGGAGCCTCTAATAATTACAAAGAGATTAATAGTAGTGTCGGCAACAAGGCTCCGGCTATACCTCAAAATGTGATAATATAATAAACAAAAGATGTATAACCCAGGAATGAAGTGGGGCTCACCAAGTCTGCTGGGAGGAGGGTGTACTGCTATCACTGATCAATGTTGCCTGTTGTGGAACCACCTGCATCTATAAAATATGCAGTGCCCCCGGCAAAAGGGACGTTAGTACTGTCGAATAATACGAGTATGTATACCTAAACACCATCTCAATAAAATGAATAATAATACAAGGGAGAACAATCATGAAATCAATAGAAGCGTCAAACTATTACAACAAATCAAGTTAGGAACCACATAAGTTTTCAAGTAAATTTCCATGTTTTTAGGTTGGGAGATCTTTAGTACCGATATACCATCATTCACAATACCATCGTACTTTTACACGGAGTCTGATCAGTGCCCGATCGGCTAGGCCTCCTCATTTGAGACATCAACCATAATCACAATTTCAATTATAATTCCAAGCACAATCACCACTATGTGTGCGACATGGCGTCTGATCACGGCCGATTGGCTAGGCCGTCTCGCTTGAGACTTTACCCTTTCCATCAATCATCTCATCTCATACTTCTTTCACATCTTTTCAATTCATTGGCACTAGTGGCCACAATTATAATATCATTCTTGGCGCTTGGCCGTATTTCATATTTCATGTTCCCCTTTTTACTTTCGCACATCATCATCATTATCAACAGTAAGACTTTTCAATTGAGGACTTTAGGTACACATGTGAGCAATTAGGAGTCTTAGATATATAGAGATTTTTCACATAATTTGGCATGATAACCTTCATTCAAACTTGACTTGAAGTCGTAACATTTATAACACACATCCCCTACTTTGAATATATCCTCAAATGATAACATAGCATGATAAAAGCATTTGGTACACATATTGAACATATATCTTTCAACACAAGTTTACTTGTAATAACAAATTTCATAATGATCAACTCGGGCCTTACATAATTTACATGAATACCGTGGAATTCAATTTTACGAAAGGGGTTTAGCTAACATACCTCAATTGAGCTTCCTTAAACTCTAAAATGTTCCAGAATTCTTAGAAACTTCAATCTATTTTAGAAATATAACAAGTTGAACCAAAATTAGGAAGATGATCATGATTCTAGCTCATTTGAGCATTTTATCAAACACTAGGTGTGAATTAAGATTTTAAGGTCCTTCTATGAAAGATTCCATCATCCCACAACCCATTCTTTACTATTTTTTCACAATCTTCCTACACCCTTTGATAACACATGCATGCAAGATAAACAACTCTCATACCCAAGAATTGTCTTGCTAATTACTCATTTTTAGTTAAATTTCGAATTTCAGGGCTAGGGTGTAGAATCTTACCTCTAGGATGAAGACCTAGTGAGTTTTTCCTTGTTAATATTCAAAGATTTGAGCAACAATCGATGGACAATTGGTTGAAGAGCACTCTCCCACTCTAAGGCACTCTCTCACTCTCAAAATATTAGATTTTATCTAAAATAAAATGATCCATTGCATCTATTTTATCGAAGTAGGGTCGGGTTATAAAACCCAAAAATGAAGCCCGGAACAGGATATGTGGTCGCATATATGACTGCATAATGCTTCTGCGGTCCACGAAATGGGCCGCAAAAAAGGCTCTCCGAAACTGGGTTGGTCTGCCCAACTCTGCGGCCGTTATACGGCCCGCAGACCAGTTCTGCGGTCGCATAATGCATCGCAGTACCTCCCTCGGCAAAAATTTGAAAGCTTGATATGCAATCAGAGTGCGGCACGCGAAATGGTTTTGCGTTCGCATAATGGGCCGCGAAAATGACATCAGAATGGCCCAAATGACTGTCTCACTCTCCGGCCATTATGCGATCCGCGGAGTGATTATGTGGCCGCAGGAATGCCCAATTCTGTCAAACATTTTCCTTCAACTTCGCAGCGCCCTGTTCAACCCAAAAAGTTCGTACCGTGGCTAGCTTGCGAGCCGCGAAGAATTTCTACTATCATTAACACCTACGCCTACCCCGGCACCACGAAACCTCGGTTTATAGGAAAAATTTTATGGGGCCTTACACTCTGCAACAGGCTTTATGGCTATATGTTGATCGGGTTGCACTCCGCAACATGCGTTATGGCTATATGTGGATCGGGTTGCACGCCGCAATAGGCCTTATGGCTATATGTGGATTGGGTTGCATGCCACAATAGGTTATATTAGCGCTTGGGTAGAATCCGCCCCTCCGGAGCTGCAGCACAATTACTGTTGATTCATGATGGGATCGGGTTGTGCGCCGCAACGGTTACCATACAGTGCTGAGAGACTGAGTGTGCTGAGTGATTGAGCGTGAGGAGGGGGAGTGAGAGACTGATATTGAGTACTCTGAGAATGTGAGTACATGATTTCATCACTGTGACACATTGCACCTGACATGCATACTTGACATACATGCATATATGTGCTTNGTGAAAGATTTAGGTTTTATTGTTATACTTGAAAAACATGCCTATATTTTCGTAACTGTGAACGAGCTGAGCTGAGAAACTTTGAGTTGTTTCTTGTACTACTTCATTATATTGTTGTGAGTGATGTTGGCTATTGGTGTTGGACTCTGACTGTTTGTTCAAGCTCGTCATTTCTTTCAACCAAAGGTTAGGTTTGTTACTTATTGAGTACATGGGATCGGTTGTACTCATACTACACTTCTGCACCTTGCGTGCAGATTTTGGATGATGATGTCACTGTGTATGGTGGGAGATATCATTGAAGACGTACATGTGTTCCAGTTTTAGCTACCTCTTGTTCGTAGTAGCTTTAGACTTATGAAAATCTGTTTATGTACATTTCAAACGGATGACGTATTTTATTTCATACCAGCTTTGTAAATTCTAAATCTTAAAAGCTCATGATTTGTACTACCAGTCCTTGCAAAATGTATAAAGATTCAGTTATTTTATCATTTATTTGTCTTAATGAATCTCATTTGAATTGGTTTATTGTTTACTAGCTTACCTAGCGGGTTGGGTTAGGTGCCATCACGACTAGTTGGATTTTGGACCGTGACACTGAGAGTGAGAGGCGACGCGAGAGTGAGAGGCGACGCGAGAGGTAGAGGCGAGAGGCCTAGGTTCTGAGATCTGATGGAAATTAGAAATTAGGAATTTAGATTTTAGGGGGTTTCTAAAAGTGGATAAGTGGAAGGCATATTTAATATACATAAGGGTAAAATTATAAAAATATATAAATATAAAATTCTTAACGGGTTAACGATTTATCCGATAAGAAAATTAAATAATCTGCCCCCAAACCGATAAGTCTTTAATAATAAAATTTTAATCCGTTCACCACCCGTTAATCCGATAACCCGATATCAATAAGCCATTAAGCCACTTTTGCGATTCAGTTTTCGGTTTTAGTCCAGTTTTGAACACCCCTACCCTGGATAACCTCGCAATCCTTGCACAACCCTCTGTCACACCTCTTAAGGAGAAGATAATTAATCTGAGTCTTCGCCACCGTACTTTGGAAAGTAACCAAATGCTCCTCCTCCTTCGGAAAACTAGAGTTTTCAATCACTAGCTCAAATCATTTAGCAAAATCCAACATCGAAGTACCTCTTGAATTCTTATCCCCAAAATCGAAGCTGCCATGCACCTCGCCATATCCACTTGCAGTGGACCCAATATGTCCATTAAAATCCCCTCAAATAAATAACCTCTCAGCAGATGGAATATTACGCACAATCTCATCCACCCCCCCCCCCCCCCCCCCCCCCCCCCCCCCCCCCCCCATTNTTAATAGTCATTAACCTATCATTTGCCCGCCTAACCTCTACTACAGACTCTCTAAGTTCCCTATCCACCAAAATACCCACACCATTCTTATCCTGCAGGACTCTAGAGTACCACAACTTATACACATCCATATCCCTCACCTTCGATCCTACCATCCTAATCTCTTGGACACACACTATATTGACATTTCTCTTCTAGAGGATCTTCGCTAGCTCTATAGAGTTAGCCGT